>VZSC01009266.1:0-56243 GCA_013398225.1 Steatornis caripensis | reverse complement strand
AAAAAAAAAAAAAAAAAAAAAAAAAAAAAAATCACCTGTCTTTAAAAGGGCCAATTCATGGTGATTAAGCCCCATAGCCAGCCGCAGGCAGGCAGCAGTCTCGACACGCTGGATGCAGGAGCAAAGCTAAGGTCCCAGACTCTTTTTTTTTTTTGCAGTGCTGGTGGAGCACAGTGACGTCCCACAGAAGGTCCCATGTGGATGGGCACGACTGCAGTGGGCTGCCACGGGGTACCAGCAGGAGCATCCCTGCTCCTGGGACACGCTGCTGTGCTGCCGAGCTTGGGGCTGGACTTGGTGCCCACCAGGACCCGATGTGCCACGGTGGCCACCAGCACGTTGTGGTTATACATAGCCATCATCGCTTTTGGTAGCGATTAAGCCACATAATGGGCACTTGGAGAGTATCAGGTTCCTGCCGCTTATGGGGCTGTGTTAATAACTGGGGCTAAAATAATGCAGGCAAACGTAAAGTGGGATGGAGCATCTCTGTTGAACAAAACAATTGGAATGGCGAAAGGAGATTTCTCCAGAGCAGTGGCGTTGGAGAAAGCAAAGCTCCCCTCAGCCCCTAGGGCTCTCCCAGCACTCTCCCAGCACAGGAGCCCAGCCAGAAACCAGCCCGGAGGCTCCTTTCGGTTCCTCCACGCAGAGCACATCCCTCTTTCTTTGCTATTGCAGTTAGAAACTGTGTTCCTCCCTCTTGCAGCCAGGTCGCCAGCACAGGAGGGAGATGCAGCCGCAGCCCTAAGCGGGCACTGCTGAAACCATCCGTGACCTACCTCCGTGGAGCCCGGCACCAGCCATGAGTGGCTTCTTCTCACGCCTGGACCCCCGGCGGGTGCCATGGGCAGCGGCGGGCCATGCCCTGCGTGCCCGTGTCCTGCGCACCAAGCCTGTGGAGTCGATGCTGGAGGGCACAGGGACTGCTGCCGCCCAGGGTGCTAGGCTGGCCAAGGTCCTCACCACCCTCGACCTCATCTCCCTTGGCGTCGGGAGCTGCGTAGGCACCGGCATGTACGTGGTGTCTGGCCTGGTGGCCAAGGAGATGGCAGGGCCTGGGGTCATTGTTTCCTTCATCATTGCTGCCGTCGCCTCCATCTTGTCAGGTGAGTCACGTGCGTGGGTTCTTGAGTAATGAACCATCTCGTGCATCCTCTGGCTCCATTCGTGGGTGGACACCTGGCAGGACCCAAGCTACGAGGGGACAATAACTTCCCCATAGCCTAAAATACCCTCTCACGCTGAGCTTACCCAGCTCATGGGGTGCACCATCTCTCACTGCCCAAATGTCAGACCAAACCCTGTACTGGGAGCCAGCAGCCCAAGCGTACTTACCCGTAATGAGCTGCTGATGGCTTCCCCAAGGATGGAGCCTGTGGTCGATATGTTTTAAAATACCAGTGAGAGTTTTGCAGCGCGTGTCCGAGGCAGAGACCATGGCCAAGTCACAGCATTGGAGCAAGAGCTCAGTGTGGCTTGTGGGACCCCCTTGTTTTGGCAGGAAGGATATCGGTGGCTTGGGTAGCACCAGGGCCCTCTGCTTTTGCCGTGGACATTGCAAACAGCTAAACAATTCCTCCATTAGTTTTGGAGTTGATTTTATTGGCTCCTATACATGCAGGATCACTCTTTGGATTTCCGAACAAAACCCCCAACAAACAAATGTGTGGGGAGAGAGGAATTACGTATTTTAGTGAAAGGCCGGTGAATTCCATCTCCTCCGTTGGAACCCAGCTGAGCATATGGCTCGAGCTGCAGTTTCCACATGAAGCCAGTACTGCTGGCATTTGTCCTTTCCAGATCAGTGCTAACATGATGATACAATGTTCCTGCTCTCCCTGCTCAGAGGACTTTGCATGCTGTGTCAGTCTGGCATCCAGCTTTTATCGGCGGGTTGGATAAGGAAACTTGAGTAAATGGCAAAGGGCTTTGATAGAAGACAGGAACAGCAAACAGCAACATGACCCAGCTCAGCTTTTCAAGTCTCTGGATTTTTGTGGGGGGAAGTGGAAATGCATAATGCTCTTTCCCTGGAGTGCTGCTTCGTGGAGATCCCACCAAAGCCCGTGTGAGTTGGAAACACTTGCACCCCTGCAGCCCAGAGGCACAACGCTGGCACAGCACGGGGACGAGTGTCACGCTCTCCCCAAAGCCATGCCAGGGAAAGATCCCAGTGACGCTGGCTAGGGACCACTACACTGACAGTCTTGCCTCTCCGCTCCCTGCTTAGACCCCAGTGACAAGGCAGCTCAGACACATTTACCACTGATTCAGTCCAGAACATTAATGCTGATAGCATTCGATGAGATCCGATGCTCATTTGAGATCGCAACACAACAAATGAACCAAACCATCCATTTTTTAACCAAAATGTTACATAGCATTGGTGTCTTTGTCCTTTCCCACTGCCCGCTTTCTCTCTTCTGCAAGGGTTTCGCTGGCCGTGATGCAAACCAAGAGCAAACAGAGCCTGGGTGGGTCTTATCATCTAAAAAAAACATACAGTCCTCCAAAACAGGCTTTTTCACCCCAGACGCTGCCCCGCAGCGGGGAGCTCCTCCTGCCTTCGCCCACAGGAGCCTGCACCGCTTCCCGCTCAGCTTTCATCTCCCCTTGCTTTTGTAGCCCTGGGAAATTGTTTTGGGAAGGATGCAGTGTTTAGATAGTCCCCTCGGCCGCTTCCTCATTTCATCATTGACGCTGCTGTTGTTTATAACAGCAACACGTTTTTGGCAAGTAAAACCGAGCAAGCGTTCGGGAGCTGGACAGGCGATCAGGGCTAAGTGATTTCAGCTCTCGCATCACGGTCGCTCCCAGTGTATTGGGCACTGAGCTCAGGCAAGTGTGCACGGACAGATTTTAAGGACTTTCTCAGTTTTAAGGCCAGGTGGGACCACTAGATCATCTGCTTTCCCTTGATGTGTTGAAGATCACAGAGTCAGATCCCAAAGTGGGCCCAGGAGGGTTTTGGCTAAAAAAAACCCCGTCCAGAGGGCAAGAGCCACAGGAAGCCCCACTGGTGGGAAATCCCTAAATCCCTCCATGCTGGTTTCAGATGGGGGTTTTTCCAGTTTCATCTACCTAACAAATTCCAGTTATTCCTTCCCCTAGGTTTAAACAACACATGCCCTATCAGGGTACTTACAGGCACAGTATCTTTGACTAAACATTGATAAATTAAATCAATCTCATTCGCTCACTGCAAGTCCTTTTAGTCAGCTGTCAAACAGAAGCATTTGCCCAACCTCCCTCCGCAAAGCCTCTAGCGCAGGGGACACCGCAGGTTCCCTCCATCAGCTGCGGATTCCAGGATTCCCCACTCTCACCCCCATCTCTAACCAAAACCCCTTCTTGGCAAAAATCAGCAGTGTGCATCTACCCCAGCCCCAATACCTTCTCCGTAGCCTTTTCCACCAGCCATTGCTTGTCCCTTCGGTGGTCTCTGTTCCTGAAGTAACACAACCTTGTTGCTCACATTGTGCAAACCCCTTACTGTGAGCTCAGGCAAGGGTCAGGTCCTGCCCCACGACGGTTACCGGTATTGGAGAGTTTTCTCTGCCACACAAGCCCGCGGGCTTCAGTGTCAGGCAGTGCAAAAAACGAAGAGACTCTCCCACAGGAACTGCTCTGCAACCCCAGCAACCCTTGATGGGGATTTTGAGCACCAAGCCACACAGCTTTGGAGCACATTGGCATGCTCTTACCTGGTACCCATGTGGGAGCAGGCGCAGCGACAGCCACGGTGCACAACGGAGCAGGGGAGAGCTGAGCATGTGCCCCAGGCACTGCCTGGCTGCACAACAAGGGCTGGGATGAGGGGCTCCAGCTGCAGCTGATCATGAGCTGCTTGGGTGGTGCTGGAGAGATGGGAGTCCTTTTTCTAAGGAAGCTTTCTTTACCTAGCTGCCTTTTATATATCTGCACATAGTGATCATGAAACACAATGGACAGGCTCAGTGGCTTGCAGAAAATAGGATTTTGCTGAATACCTGCCTTGATAAATTGGCTGCTATTGGTTAACAAAGCATAGTCCCTCTGGATTTCCTGAATGGTAGCCTGAATTAGTTGATGTTACCTCCAGCCCTGCTGAAAGGCCCCTCCCCGCAGGCTTGTTTCACCTGAAACATCACTCCCATTGTACCAGTGCCCTGTGAGATGTCTCACGGTCCCTGCGTGGCCTCGTGCCAGGTGGCAGCGGGATGGTCAGCATCCACACCACAGCCACCACAGCCCCAGCACACCAAAAGCAAGGCAGCAGCCAAGAGGGTGCCCGAGCTGCAGTGCTTGCGTGAGTTCCTTGTGCCACCGGTTGTCCTGCCCAGCAGCTGGTGCAGCACTGGGGTTTGGGGTTTGAAGCCAGTGGGGACTTTGTTGTCACTCCTCCTGCCCTGCCGAGGCATTGCTCACCAGCAAAAGTCCCCACTAGGAAGGTCAGGATGCCCAGCGTGACCCCAAGCCACCACTAAGACAGAAAAATCTAACTTGAATGCTGGTGCTGTACGCAAAGCTGCTGGCTGGCTCACCTCCTGCCCCCAAACAAGATAATCGAGGGAATGGAGAGGTCAATTAAATCTGAAAAATGGGGTTTTGTAGATGGGATCTTGGAACGGACAATGTCATGGATCAAACCACTCAGCTGTGTTTATGTCCTTCCAAATAATGTCAATAACTGTATAATTACACCAGCGTAATGACTGTCATGCCAGTGATATTCAAGGAAAAGAAATGGTCTTCTGTCAAAAGACTGCTCTTCCAAACAACCACTGTGTTCATTTGTTTTCTGCAGAAACTTGCCATCACTCTTGACTGGGGGGAAGAAAGGAAATCCCTCTCTAAATACAAAGGGTCGTGGCGGGGAGAGTGTGCCCAGCCTCCACCTGCATTCCCGGAGCTGGGCTGGCTGCACGGGGGGCACCGGGAGAGCTGCAGCTCTCTGAGTACCGGGGGATGAGGGGCCGAATAGCCGGGGCTGCCGAGGAGTAACTGAGGAACACAGTTTCATTATGCAGTTGTAATACAATAATACTAATACTAATAATACTAATACTACTAATACTACGCTACTGATGCAGCAGAGATTAGTGAGATAAAATCCGCACCCTGGTACGTTATGATATTATCTTCCCTTTTAAGCATAGAGGGAAGTGCTGTGAACCCCATTTCTGATGGAGGACCTGCAGCACCCCAAAGCAAAGTGATTTGATTAATGCCGTCCGATACGGCCAGTCGCAATCAGGGACAGACGGCAGATCTTTCATCTCATGACCCCTGGACTGGATACTGCATGTTATGATAAAAAGTAATTTATTTTTTTAAAATATGCTGATGCCTAATGCAGATACCCACAACACGTTGAAGTATGCAATGCATAGCGAAAGATTACTCCTCTGGTTTTGGATTCTAGTAGAGTAATTGAAAACTCAAACATTTTATGCATATTAATATCTTTGCTTTGCCATTATCATTCTGTATCAATAACAATCCTCTTTAAGCCTTATCTTGTCACTGGCTAAAAGTAGAGCTGCCTCCAAGAAAGATTATATGATTTTTAAGGCCATCAAAGAAGAAACTAAATACTTGTCCCCATCAGAGCACCTGCTTCATAAATCATTCAGGCCTGTAGTTATCCGTGAATGTCTTACCTTTGCCAGGTGCATGCATTTTTCATCAGCTTTGAATAATGACTGTCTGTAGGGCTGGGTGATGGGGGTGCCTTGCTGCTTCTGCAGTTGGGTCTGCCTTACAGAAATCAAGTTTTCAAGAGTCCCGTTGAAAAGCACTGCCAGCATCGTGCATGCAGGTTAAACAGGGAATGCAATATAAAAATCCTCTAATACCAAGAAAAGAAGCACCACTAAATTCAGCTTAGGGCTTCAATAATTCTGTGTTTGTACTGTGTAAAAACTGTACTTACAGTAAGAGCAGTGACCTCATAACGTTTTTATAAACCATTTATTCCTCTCTATACTCAACTGATTGCAATTCCAAAGCAACTACTATCTTCTAAATAGAGAAAAGTAGTTGATAAAGAACTGAATAACTACTACGTGTTTACACAACGATAACAACAGCCCTAACCCGCTAACCCATATAAGCTGAACTGAAGTCTTCGGGGCAGGGCCTTAATCAATGTTAAACACGCAGGATGCAGTGCGCCCTTCCAGTGCTTTTTCTGACTAATATTTGGGGAAATTCTGACTAAGTCCATCCATTAATTTTAAAGAAAAGCTAATGGTTGTTTTAAGACAGCAATGTGTCAGGGTCAGGTTTTTATTGACGTCGTAAGGATATAAACAAGGAGTTTGGAAAGTATTAAAATCCACTGAAATCTCCTCCCAAACAGTTACAGTTAAATACTTATTTTTGCTCTTCTGTTCTTCTTCTACAAAGTCTGTTTTGCAACTATTCTTCAGGATGAGACTTACATGTAATGTTTTTAAGTGTTTAACTTATGTTCTTTATGCAAAATGGCTTCAAACTCCTCTTGCATGGGTACGATGAGAGCGGGGATGATCAGGACAGTGCTCGTGCCTGGATCTGCATGGCAGTAAGCCAAGATAGGCGTCTGGAGATTGCACAGGCCGGACAGGGAGAGGTGTAGCCTTGAGTGAGCCCTCTTGTGGCATCTTGCTCTAGGATGAGACTGGGCAACACTGGTCCAGGATCACCTGCAAAGGCTATAACCATCCCTGACCTCCTTGTGCCCAAACACTGTCCTCTGTCGGGTCTCTCTGTGACCACCTTTCCCAGGGCTACGATGGTTTCTTCAGCCAAAAGCGCTGGGAGCTTGTCAGTGTATTGATACCACAAATAAAACATTGGAGAGAAACATTCTTGGCAGAGATCATATTATGGTATCACTATTGCGTGGGGAAGAAGAGGTATCTATCACCATCAAAGTTGCTGCAGGGAAACAGGGCTCTAAGGACCGCACCACCAGCACTGCCCTGTTCTGCTCTCTGTGCATGAATTCTCCACCAGCTTTGGTTTTGTGTCTGTGAGGGCTGCAGTTGACCGTGACAGAGGGTTCCACATCAGGGCCATGCACCTGTGAGAATGCTCTTCTACAACAGGCTGTGAAGGTTTGGCTAGTTTGAACTGTGTATTCTCGAAAAAAAACCCCAAACCATCACATCTTGATTTTAATGGAAAATGCACTGCTTTTTAAACAAGCAGCTGGGGAGGGAGGGTCACCATGGCCCCCTGCAACGCCTCTGGGCTCCTCCTGATGCTGGCTACAGCTCTGGACACCTCCTGGCACCTCCAGGCAAGTGGGATCAGGGCAGTTTTACTTTTTCCTTTTCCAAGCACATTGTCCTTATGTTGCTTCGTATTTTTCTAAACAGGCGTTTGCTACGCTGAGTTTGGCGTGCGAGTCCCCAAGACCACAGGCTCTGCATACACCTACAGCTACGTGACGGTGGGGGAGTTCGTGGCCTTTTTCATCGGCTGGAACCTCATCCTGGAGTACCTGATCGGTACAGCCGCGGGCGCCAGCGCCCTCAGCAGCATGTTCGACTCGCTGGCCAACCACACCATCAGCCACTGGATGATCGACAGCGTTGGGACATTGAACGGACTAGGTGCGTCACGCCATGTGTAGCTACCTGCATTAATTAGGGCCTGAAAAGTAATTGGAAGCTCGTCAGGAGTCAGACATGGATATTAGGCTTCATCCATTATTTACCATCCGTCTGCCTCTGGTACTTTGCCTTTGCAGTCTGGTTCACAGACGGGATTCGGGGGGATGGGATACACAATACTTTGAGCCCCTTCGGGATGAGCTCACATTTAGCAAAATAAGCGCCTGGAAAAATGAGTTGAATGTCAGAGTCTAATGACAGCGCAGGAGCCCTTCACCCAGTGCGAGCACTCCGCTCGGTCCCGTTAAGGCACACGCAGAGCCTTTTTAGAAAGCATTAGCTGGTGTCCGCAGTACTGCCATGTCAAAGCTCAATGCTGTGATGGCCCTATATGCCCAGCAGTTCCAGCGGCAGCCCGTGGTTCCTACCAGTCAGTAAAACAGCTAGCTGTCCTGTACCTGTGTCATGAAAACTTAATGTTTGATTGATTTTTAATTAGTACTTGGCAGATACATGTTCGGCAAACTGGGACCTGATCATTTGTTTGCTGCCCTCCCAAAACTCCTACCAGTGTTTTGAGACATCAAGATTTATTACCTTAATAAAACAACTTTAGCTAGCGGAGGCAGGGGCATCTGGAGACCACCTTTGCAATGAGATCAAGGAGTTCTGCAAAGCCTCAGGGTCTGAAAAGCGTTTAAAAAAAACCCCACAGAATTTCTGGAGATGCTGTCAACAGCGGCGGATGGAGAGTTACACATTTCTTTTATCTTACCCAGGGAAAGGAGAGGAGTCGTACCCTGACCTTCTTGCTCTGGTCATTGCTGTCATTGTCACCATCATCGTGGCCATGGGGGTGAAGAACTCAGTGGGGCTGAACAATGTGCTGAACGTCATTAACCTGGCAGTCTGGATCTTCATGATGATCGCTGGTCTCTTCTATGTCAAAGGTGACAACTGGTCTGAAGGGCAATTCCTGCCCTTTGGATGGCCAGGGGTAAGTCCTGGGCTCACGGAGGGACACACAGCACCTAAGCAGTGCCACCCACCTGCCACGTGCTCAGCTTTGCTCGTGGTACACATACCCTACTTCCACTGCCCTCCCCAAATCTCTACCCTGCTAAACCCACCTGCGCTTTGGCCAGGGACCTCCCAACTTCCATCTCTGCAGGCTTGGGTCCAGACCTCCTCACTCAGCCAAACCCAAGGGATACGGCAATGCTTTGCCCGTATCTCCTGCCGCATTTTAGAATAAACGCAGAACCTTTCCAGAATGTCCTCCTGGAGAGCCAAACTCCGCGTGAAAATATACACTAGGAACTGCCACCTATTGCCAGGTAACGGAGAAAAATGCAGCAGCCATCTGAGACAGGGTGCTCAGGAGGAGCTGGCTCAGCCTCTGCAGAGGGGGAGATACTTGTGTTGGCTGGTTTTCAACACCCAGTGTTCTCAAGCATTTGTTTTGAGCACTTCATAATGCCACCTGCCAGTACTTATTTTATGGATATTCCCTCAAAACGTACTGAGAATTTGGACATATTCAGCTTTTTTATCTTGCTTGCACTGGATTTTAGCCAAGGATGAACAGAGACTGAAAATATCTCAGCTGGCCTAAACCCAAGATAATTTCTCAGATTTACACTGCTCGACTCCGTCAGAGTTTCGTGCAGAAAAATAAGCAAGAAAGTAACGTAAACCAAGAATCTTGATTATTGAAAGGGTCTCAAGCTACCATACGGTCCCTGCACCTCCCTTCAGTAAACCAATACCTGTCTGCCAGAGAACAACAGTGAGGAGAAGAGCACTGAGGCCCATTTAAGAGCAGAAGTGGTATTTACCTTTGGATTGTGCTTGGCTTTTTATGCCATACAATAGGAATGAAAAAGAGAAAATGGCTGGTTTGCTCCAATACAGCTCACCAAATATCTTCTGCCAAAAAACCATAGTTTTAAAAGATACATGTCCAAAACACATCAAAACCAATAGGGTCTTCCCATCATTTTCAGCTGTTTGTCTCCCACGTTGTTCGTAAAAGTAAATCCACTACAGCGCAAGCATGAGACCTCCAGGAGCACAGGGCATACTTTAAAAAGGTAATTACAGGTAGTCCCCTGGAAGAGGTGAGTTGCACTGCGTATTCCATCACTAGGCAGCTGAGATGGCAGAGACGTGACGGACACATGGTACCCAGCTAGCTCGCTAGATGTGTGCCAGGGTTTTACAACTGTAAATTGGCTCGCTCAGAGCCACACGGTCTTTAGCCTGCTTCAGTGTTTCTTCCCCATAAATGTCCCTGCTAATATTGTATATTTTTAAAAAATCACATTAAAAAAATAACTAAACAGTACAAATAATTCCTCATCCAAGTGCTCCAACGTGTGCTCCTAACCTGCCTGCAGTTTCCAAGCAAAACAGAGGTTGTTTGGAAAGCGGCGCGCATCTGACTGTTGCTGCTCTCCTGCTTCTCTGCTAGCGGATCCTCCTGCCGCATGAGACATCTTGCTAAGATGAGACGTGTAAACATGCTCCAAATCCCTACTAATATAAATGGACTTGGGGTGGAGGACTGTGAAAGCAAACCCAAAATTGGTTAATTGTCTCCTTTGTCGCTGCCAGGATCTCCCAACATATTTCGGGCAGTGCACGGGCACAGGTTTGTGGTGCACCACGAGTGAGCTGCAGATGCCCCAGTGACTCGGGCCACACACTGAAGTCTTTTCCCTAGACCAGATCACTGGGTTATGGGTGGTGCCACGGTCAATCCCCAGATGGGAACACCCAACTCTATGTGTGCACCCCCTGATCTACCCCGAGTCACCCTTTAGCTCAGACAAGCCAGAACTGGGGTCCTTTATTTTTTGCTCAGTTCCCTCTCCCAGCCTCCCTCCTGGCACTCAGATGCGCAATCCTCCATGCAGGTGCTCAAAGGGGCTGCGACATGTTTCTACGCCTTCATTGGCTTCGACATCATCGCTACCACGGGAGAAGAAGCAAAGAGTCCCAACACCTCCATCCCCTACGCCATCACAGCCTCGCTCGTCACATGCTTGACAGCATATGTGTCTGTAAGTACTAGCTATACATATGTAAATGTACGGAAATACATATGTATGCATATATATATAGCGTGTCCTTTCCGGGTGTCTGTGCAGCTCCCCTCCCCATGAGCCGGATGCCAGTCCGACCCTCGGACAAGGGCCCTTTCTTTGGTGGGAACTGAGACATCAGCTGTATTTCCGTGTGACTGCAGTGTCCTGCCGAGGCTCCCTTCGGCCCCAGCCCGGTTTGTCCCCAGTCTGCTGTCACCCCGCCGAGATCCCTCTGCCACCTGCAGGGAGATGATGGCAGCCATTTTTTCCCTCACACCTCATCCCCACCAGCAGCTGGTTTTGCATCCAGAAGTGCAGCAAAACTGAAGGAGCGGCAGCATTGCAGCAATCTTTCTTTGTGTTTTTAGGAAAAGCAGTGCTGCCTCTGCTGAAGATATGGGAGAGGGTCCAAGGGAGGGGGAGGATGGGTAGGGATGGCCATGCAAGAGATACCCAGCTGCCCTGCTCCCTCATAAATGCATGTCTATACTCAAGGATTTTCCTTGTAAAAGCACAAAATTGAGTAACGAAGGAGAAAAATCTATTGTTCTGATCATTTCAAATGAACCAACTCACTGCCTCCCCTGCAGCATGGTGGGCTTCCCTCGAAACCAATTACTCTTTGGCTCAAATAGGATCAGAGTGTTGCCCCAAGTAATGCCATCTTGGGTTTTGGGTCTGTCCCATGGGGGGTGCACAATTTGGTCAGTGCTGTCCCCACACAGGAATGTGGCCAGTGCAAGTGTGACTAACCCCACCGAGTCCCACCAGCCTCCTGCATCACCACAGCAGCAAGGTTCAAAGTGTCGCCTTGTTGCCTTCGAAGGCCTCTAGCCTTTTACATCTAGCATTTTACATCCCCTCCACAGGGGACATAGGGATATAATCCCAATCAGACTTGGAATTTCTTGGCTTGGAATTTTCCAGCCTTGAGAAGCAGCCCCCGTGCCCTGCGAGACCCCAGCTGACACCCGTACCCTATTCCTCCTGCCTTCCCCAGGTAAGCATCATCCTCACACTGATGGTGCCGTACGATGCCATCGACACCGAGTCCCCACTGATGGAAATGTTTGTGGCCCACGGCTTCTACGCAGCCAAGTTCATTGTTGCCATCGGGTCTGTGGCTGGCCTGACTGTCAGCTTGCTGGGCTCCCTCTTCCCAATGCCAAGAGTTATTTACGCCATGGCTGGTGACGGGCTGCTCTTCAGGTCAGTCGTGTCCACGCTGGCATTTATTTTTTCCCCCTTGGGACCCAGAGGAGAAGTGTGCAGGGAGGGGTGGGGACTGTTCTGTGCCCTGACAGCCTGGTGCCATCACTGTAGGGAGCACAGGGCACGCGCAGACCTGGTGCTTGCAATGGGGCACACACCAAAGGAAAATCCTGGGGAAAACAGTAATTGGGAGAGACATACACAAAAGTTGCTCATTTAATGCCGATACCTAGAGATTCAGCTGATGGGAGGATGAGCGTTTAATTCAGGAGTTACTGGCAAAGGAGAGCAGCTTATATGCATAAAATCTTGGCACTTATTTGCAAGTGTCCAAGTGCCCATTTCAGAGCTGGTTAGACCTAGATCTAACTCCAGATGCAGTCTCAGCAGTATTTCCACGCCCTGGCTGTCTGGAGTCTAAGCACCAAAAAGCAACAAGAGCTGAAGCGATCACAGCTCTGAGCCTGGCCCCTCCAGCCGAGTAAGAGTTATTGCGACAGGGAACTGCTGCCATGTGCAATTTTAACCTTCGGCAACTGTTTCACACTCCAGATTTTTGTCCCACATCAGTTCTTACACGGAAACTCCCATAGTGGCTTGTATCGTCTCCGGATTCCTCGCAGCGCTGCTCTCCTTGCTGGTCAGCCTGAGGGACCTGATAGAAATGATGTCCATCGGCACGCTGCTCGCCTACACGTTGGTCTCCGTCTGCGTCCTGCTCCTCCGATACCAGCCCGAGAGCGACATTGATGGCTTCGTCAAATTCCTGTCCGAGGAGCACACCAAGAAGAAGGAGGGCATCCTGGCTGACTGCGAGAAGGAAGCTTGCTCCCCAGGGAGCGAAGGAGAAGAGTTTGCTGGCCCACCGACCAACACTTGCGGGGCAAAAAACCTGCCATCACTGGGGGATAATGAGATGCTAATTGGGAAATCTGATAAATCCACCTACAGCGTGAATCACCCCAACTACGGCACAGTTGACATGACCTCAGGGATAGAGGCAGATGAGTCTGAGAACATCTACCTCATCAAGCTGAAGAAGTTGATCGGCCCTCGCTACTACACCATGAGGATCCATCTCGGACTGCCAGGGAAAATGGACCGCCCCACGGCAGCCACCGGCCACACTGTCACCACCTGCGTGCTCCTGCTCTTTGTCCTGATGTTCATCTTCTGCTCCTTCATCATTTTCGGGGCAGACTACGTCTACGAGCAGAGCTGGTGGGCTGTCCTCCTGGTCATGCTGATGATCCTGCTCATCGTTGTGCTGGTCTTCGTGATATTGCAGCAGCCAGAAAACCCCAAGAAGCTGCCCTACATGGCACCTTGTCTGCCCTTCGTCCCTGCTTTTGCTATGCTGGTGAATATCTATCTCATGCTGAAACTCTCCACAGTCACGTGGATCCGGTTTGCCGTCTGGTGTTTTGTGGGTGAGTCCCAGATTCATTTATTTTCATTTTTCATCTGACACTCTTTTGAAAGGACGTGAATAACCTAAATGACAGTGCTCAGGCTGATGCTTCTTCAGCTGGGCCATACCCAGTCCTTTGCATTTGCCCCTTGTCATCCTGAAGTTCTGAGAAACCTCAGTCAGTCAAGCCCCCAAACCACAGCTAAATGGAAAATTACACCTCCAGAAAACGTCAGTTTGATGGAAGGAAACTGCTCCATGCAAAGGTGACTGTTTTGATGTGTCTTTTCGTGCAAAGTAGGTGGGTTCTGGAAATCACCTTACAGGCAGGTTTCCTACAGAAATCTGCCTGCTTTGTTGCTATTTCACCCACTTGAGCTCTTCAGCAGCCTACACTGAAATCTCAGCACTGCGTTTCCAAAGCCCAGAGCTGCCCAACCCCAAAAGCCCTGGGAGAGACAGAGCCAAGGGATCTGTGAGCTGTGTCTCCTTTTCTTGGTCTAAGTCCTTAATTTTGTGGCAGGGGGATCTCAGGGCTCACAGGCTCTGTTGTGGACTTTTTTTTTTTTGCTAAATTTAGGCTTCCCGGCACACAGCCAGGAGCCTGGCATGTCCATAGTTTCCCTTGCTCACAACCCACTTACTCCACAGAGTAACCCAAGAGAAAAAGAGCAGCTCTCATAGCTCCTTCTGAAGGCTCCCAAGTCTAGATTATGGAGAACTGAAGCAACAAGACAATATCAAAGCTAAGGACTCTTTACAGAGAAATAATAACCCTATGGGTAAACATATCTATTGCAGCAGCCCACAGGAGCCCCAGCTGCAGACGACATGATGTTTGACCTCAGTTGGCAGAACCAGGACATGACATGAATAGACCTTGGATCTCCCTTTGGCATCTCAGAGAGCTTAGAGTAGCCTCATGGTTGCCACCCTCCAGGAGGAGGTTGCTACCACCTTTTTTTCCTCCGTTTTGTCATTCCCTCTTTTGCTTCAGGGTGAGGACAGCAGTTATCCTGAGTCAGTCCTGTATGATTGAGGTCTCATAGTGAAGCTCCATCTCTGAGAACCCGCTAACCTCAAACTAAGCCATTGGGCAGTAGCTGAAATAAGTGCTCAGTGCCTTTTCTGGCCCTCAGAGGCAATAGATGAAGCTGCAGACCCAGGGAAAGCCCTTCTACCTGAAAGCAAAGTGACTCCAAAGCATCAATTTAAGCCGCTGTGATTAAATACTTTCCCCATGGGTACATCTAATACCTCTTCAGCTGCCAGCAATGGCAATTAAGTCAATTAAGCCACTCCATTAAGGTGTGATGGACTCCCCCAGCCCCATCCACGGCTGCTCACCTGTTGGGGGAGGCACATCTCGTTTGTTTTTCTGGCAGAGCTGTGCGGTCTTGCCGCACAGACCCAGGATTTAACCACACAAGCACTCCCTCATGGCCAGTCCACGGTATGTGGAGAAGTCTGGGTTTCTCTATGCACACATCTGTGGCAGGTTAATTAATCTGAAGATCTAATTTCCAGGATCCACTGGAAATTAGATCATAGAATCATATAATCATAGAATGGTAGGGGTTGGAAGGGACCTCTAGAGATCATCCAGTCCAACCCCCCTGCTAAAGCAGGTTAGCCTAGAGCAGGTTGCACAGGAATGCGTCCAGGCGGGTTTTGAATATCTTCAGAGAAGGAGACTCCACAACCTCTCTGGGCAGCCTGTGCCAGTGCTCTGTTACCCTCACAGTAAAGAAGTTCCTCCTCATGTTCAGGTGGAACTGCCTGTGTTCCAGTTTGTGCCCATTGCCCCTTGTCCTGTCGCTGGGCACCACTGAGAAGAGTCTGACCCCGTCCTCTTGACATCCACCCTTTAGATATTTGTGAGCATTGATCAGATCTCCTCTCAGCCTTCTCTTTTCCAGGCTGAACAGACCCAGCTCTCTCAGCCTTTCCTCATACGAGAGATGCTCCACTCCCCTAATCATCTTTGTGGCCCTCCGCTGGACTCTCTCCAGTAGTTCCCTGTCTCTCTTGTACTGGGGAGCCCAGAACTGGACACAGTACTCCAGATGCGGCCTCACCAGGGCAGAGTACAGGGGGAGGATCACCTCCCTCGACCTGCTGGCCACACTCTTCTTAATGCAGATCTCCAGATACATTTGCTTCTGGGGAAGGCATTGGTGCAGGAAGGTGAGATCAGGTAGGGCTAAAGGGAGAAGATGAAATGAAACTCCTGAGTGGGAGGAGAACAGGATTTCAGAGCGGTTTTAATACCAAATACACCCATCCTGACAACCCCGAGGCACACGTGGCTGCGAGCACCAGCAGGAGACAGACTGAGATCGTAAGAAAACTCCAGAGAGGATAGGGTAGCCGGGAGGGTAACAGGATGGAGATGTGGGTTGTCGGCGCTTGGGAGCCTCCACACGTCTGCTGGGAGCTGCTGTCCCACCGAAGCTGCAGATGGCACAATCCCAGCAGCAATCCCGGCTGATGTTTATAACACACAGCCCTCGCGTCACAGCTGGCAGCCTGAAAACACGCACATGGTGGGTTTGAAGAGCAGGCATCAACTACAACATACACTGGCTTAAAAAATACAGGTATATATGTGCATACACTTAACTCTCACCAGCTGGCGCCAGCCCGTCTCTGGGTGGGAGGAGGTCGGTGGTGAGCTGGGCTGGATCTCCGACCCATCCTGATGTGGGTTTTGGGGGGCAGGTGCCATTTTGGAGCACGGAGTGTTTATAGCGATGTTTTAGCTGGGGTTGCAGGGCCAGTGCATGCAGCCAGGGTCCAACCTTCTCCCTCTCACCCACCGCAGGTCTGCTCATCTACTTTGGCTATGGGATGTGGAACAGCACGCTGGAAATCAGCGCCAGGGAGGAGGCCCTCCACCAGAGCACCTACCAGCGCTACGACGTGGACGTTGACCCCTTCTCCGTGGATGATGGCTTCTCCTATGCCACTGAGAGTGAAGGCTACCCGGGCTGGGGTCCCTCCGAGGACAAGGGCTTCTCATACCAGCAAATGGCGGGAGCAAAGGAAAGCCATCGGACGAGTAGCAGGTCGAAAAGCAAAGGCAGGCACAAACCGCCATCGGAGGCTCTCATCGCCAACGATGAGTTGGACTACTCGCCTGAGTAGTGGGGTGGGCAGCGGGGCACCGTGCCACCCTGACGATGAGGAAGGGTCCCCGCGGCTCCCCCATCCCATCCTGTCCTCCCCGGGCCCTCTACCACCACCCCACTCACCTCTGGTCCTCGGGACACGCTCTGCGTTTGCTGTTGACCCCGAACCAAACACACCCGTGGCCCATCCCGGCTCCACTGGTTGGGTCCCGCTCTGGTGAATGCGGGCCGATCCCCCGGCACTGGTTGATCTCCCAGCACCAGCCGCACTGGTGGAGGCGGTGGAGTGGGAGATGTGCCAAACTGGGAGGGCGTTGAGAGGTGGAAGGAGCTGCAGGAGGGGATGAAACAAGTTGTTCCCAGGGAATGTCCACCTGACGGCCACACCAGTGGGATGCCACTCTTAGATTTCTGACACTTTCTTAGCACGTGTGTTCTTTTCTTTGAACACTTTAGAAGTAATATCTGAGCCAGAGGAACAGATGGGTAGGTAGGTACAAAATGGACATGGACAAACCTCTTTCAAGGGAGCAACTCAGAGGTGGATCCAGGGATGATGGTCCCATCACAGGATTTCCATGGCCCATTCTGGTGCAAAGGCACTCGTGTGCGCACAGCAATGTGACCCCCATGTCTGTCCCCACACCCTGAATCCAAGCATCCCAAATACTGGGATTCAAAATTAGCCCGTGTCTCACTCAAACATTGATATCGCAGCACGGCCAAACATCCCAAATCTGTGTTTGGGAGCCTGGTCCCGTTTCTGATCACAGTGAGGGCTGTGAGCTGCTCTTTGCTTAATCCACTTTGTGCGAATGGTGGACGAGGACCACACATCATCCCTCTGAACATCACTGGTCTGGGCGCTGTTTCCACCACGTTGTGTCTTTTGCAAAACCAACTGTGTCGTAATTCCCTCACTGCGGTGGGTATGTTTCAGCGCTTGCTCTGGCTTCGGTACTTCAGGGATGTGTCCGTGCCCCCGCAAAATAGCAACGTCTGTGGGTCAGCCACACCTTGGCAAGGCTGGGCCACACGTGGCAAGCGGAGAGGACTCAGCTGCTGAAATTTCCCTCCCTGCTGCCATCTCCACCTTGTATCGTTTTCTGTTTCTGACCCTGGCTTGGTAGATGCTGTGTGAAAAAACGGCGAAACGCTTCTCATTCTATACGTTTCTGTATTTCAATCTGAAACCAAATGGAACTGGTGGCTTACAGGGCAGAGGTGGTCTGCAGGTGGATGCTTCTCTTAGATAAACCCTCCGGCACGGCCAGAGCATGGCCACGACCCCCAGCAGCGCCGTCAGGTTCCCCATCGCCAGCACCTGTGCAGCACCGTTGGCGGTGATGGAGTTTGGTCACAGCCGCTGTCTCCCCTAGCACAGACAGCAGACGCATTGCTGAATCAGCGATTATCAGCTGGTTCAGTTCCAGAGCCCATCACCAACACGCTTAGTGTAAAATACTGCAATGGAGGAACATCTTTTTGAATAACTAACAACCGAGGAAGCGTGCCATCAGATCACAACACCCATCCTCCTCCCAGCTGCCAAAGGCTGCAGCCGGATCCGTCCCCGGCGCTCCCTGGAGCAACCCAGACCAACTCCCAGCACCAGAGGCTGCTGCTGGCATCCCAGGGGGCAATTTAGCATTGACAGGGGCACGAGGCAGGATTTCCAATGTGTGATGCTAAGAACCATTAACATTTTAGTTTGCTGGATGAGGCTCAGCCCCCTGAAACACAGCACAGAGGCTGTCTGGCACCGTTTGCAGGCAAGTGAGCTGCTGGGTGCGGAGGGTGCCTGGACCCACGCCTGTCCCCATTGCTCTCAGGGCTCAAGGCCTCGATGGAAAGGCTCTGCCCGTGGCTGCAAGTTTCCCACCTCCAGTCACAGTCACAAATTACAGTCCTTTAACCAGTGGAGAAGATCATTCAGTTCTGCAGACCTTAACCCGGAGTGCCCTGGGCAAGCCAAGGGAAGTTTCACCTCTGCAAGGGCTTCAGGATGGGAGCGAGGATTTGGCAAAAGGACCTGTAAGCTTCGCTCTGCCATCCCCTCCAGCTGCCAGCCCTTACCACGCTTCTACAAGCAGAAGTCCCGAGTGTGTCCCACTGAAAAGCTGTTTGCCATGTGTGCGCTGCTCACGGGCCAGCTCGGGAAACCTTTCCAACAGTGCCGAGCACCTCTCACAAAGGTCACTTCTCACTTGCGCTTGGCTGCTCTTGTCCTCAATGCCTTAGAAGTACCCAAGAGAGATGGCACCTCGCAGGTCTGGCTTTACATTTTCAGGGAGAAAGACTGATGCTATTTTCCTACCAGCTCTTGTGCTATACCATATCCGAGGTAGTCATCCTTGTCCTGCTTCCGCATGGTATTCAGGCAACTCCAAACTCATGCCCAAGTACCCTGTCGAATTGAAGCCCGTTACTCCTTTTACAGCCTTAATCTCTTGCTACAGAGCAGTTACCAGTACCAGTGTCTGTTGTCACAACCGCTCTAGTTATGCTGTATAATTTGATGAGGGCTTGATCCCTTGCTCTTTGGCCTCTGTAGAAACCTCTCTATTGGACCCATGCATTGAGTGAAGCCCTTGAGCTGCTCTTGTTCCCATTCACCTATCCTCCTTCCCCTTCCCAGGGAAGCGCCTGGGCAGGATGGCTGCACCGTGTCGCCGGGACCACCGGCGTTTGATGCCATGGCACCATCTGGTGTGGACAGGCAACCATCAGCCCTCACCGTGGCGGTGGGTGGGAGCCATACCCTCCTCCTGAGCCCAACACATCTCGCCTAATGGAGATGCATAAGGAGAAGGTGGCAGAGCCGCAGGTTGAGTCTTGCCTGGGTTTGCCGATGGCCGAGCAGCCAGTGCCCAGAGAGGCTGGTTTGCCGTAGGGTGGAGACCCTGCTCCGAGCGTCAGTGCCTGGGGGACACGTGGGTCCAGCCTCCGTTTGGGAGCTTGTGTTGGAGTGTAGCAAGTGTTGGAGGCTTTGATGGGCACAAGTGAAAGCAGCAAAGGCCAAAATGTTCAGGCATATCCATCGTCTCCAGGCATTGCTGGATCTGGGGGCAGTTTTGAACGTTGGGAGGAGGTGCAAGTGCTTGTTTTGCTGTAACCCCAAAGTCCAGCCTTTCCCTCTGGGTGCCCTCAGGGAGGTTCTCACACCCCTGACCCGTCAGGAGGGCCCAGGCAGAGCCGTACCACCCCTCTCCCACGGCTGGTGAGGGGCACACAGCCCCTCCATGCCTGACCACCCTCCGCGGGGCACACCCTCCAGGGGCCCAGAGCATGAGATGGACAGAGCATAAATACCTCAGATCTTCCAGACCAACTCTATAAGATCTCAGTCCCTCCACGAATTCACTCCGCCCGGTCACGACCGCTCGGTACAAGGCCCAGCACGCCGGCATCCTCCACGCAGCAGAGGAATCGCGCCCCGAACGACATGGGATGTTGTAAATCCAGCTTGTAAATGATCTTCACTTTGTTTTGTTCAGTCTTTCTGATGTATATCTTGCTTTTTTTGCAGATGGTACTTTCTGGTGTAACAATTCTCTGCAGTTCTGATATGAAATTGGTGTATTTGTTAAAAAAGTTTGGTTTTGGTTTTGGTTTTTTTTGTGGTTTCCAAAAGCCCGTTGGTGCATTGTACAATGGGATCTTGTGGTGTGTCATGAGAAAGAAAAAAATATGCAGATGTGTTATGGAGTGATTTTTATTTTCAAATGTTTGTGTTGTTGACAACTATATATATTATATATATATATTATCAAGATACTAAGAAAAAAAATCTAAATTTACCAAAATCTGTATATTTTAATAAATGCATAAAGCTTTATTGTGTGCCTTTACATTTAAAAATCAAACAGGAACTAATGGATTTTTAAAAAAAGCCAGAGACAAATGTCTTAGCATCAGTTTCCATAGTAATGCAAATCTTTTAAATGGAAGACTAAACAAAAAAATAATTAAAAAGTAAAATTCCCATATAAATTTTGTTAAGCCAATCAGTCACTGAAGGTCTGATATTTTTTCAATGCTAAATTGAAGCGAGATGAACAAATCTTGCCTTAAGTCCTTCAAAACTTTCTTTGTAGAAGACCCATTTCAGTGGGCTGACTTTGGTATTTACTTGCACTGTTGTGAAAAAAAAAATGGTTATCAGTTTACACAATTAAAAAAAAAAAAGAAAAAACCTAAAGCCAGTGGCCGCAGGTTGACTATTGCAGTGCAAAGCCCTGGGGAGCACCGATGTCTTCCCGTCTGCTCGGGGTGCTGCAGGCACCCACCTTTCCCCGGGGTAACTGGGCTGTCACAGCACTGTCACCCCCCGGCACGGGCACCGGGGCTGTGGGAAGGCAGGCATCGCTTGCGGAGCCACCGCCACCTCTGCTCTTCGGGGTTCTTGGGGCCACCAGTGTCCCCTTCCTCCTGTTATTCCTGTTATTTGAGGAATGGGGAGTCGGCGGGTGTGCTCCCCGTGACGGAGAGCTGTAGCTGGTCCTGGTGGAGCCGGGGAAGGCTCCACTGGGGCATCAGGGACCACCACCTCCACGCCGGGGTGACCACCAGAGCTCACACCCACCACTCCACAGCTGATATTCTGCACAGTGTGGAGCAGTTTTTCCATTCAAGAGAATTATATTTGATTCTATTTTGAGGCTTCGGGTCAGCAAACGAGCACTAAAAGCCTTCAGGAGCCAACAGCGCTGCGGCCAACCCAGCCCGGGAGAACTCCGTGGGGGAGCAGGGTGTTTTGGGAGGGTGCAAAGCAGATATTTCAGCTTTGATCCTTTAAAAACCAGAAAAGTTCAATGTTCTTTGTGCTTCCTCCAAACACTTCCCTCTGCGATGCCAGCACTAATATCCTGTCCCATACTTGGCCCCATCTCCTCGCGCCCCATGGTTGCAGATGTCCGTTTTCCCTGCAGCTGCTCTGGAGTTGTTTTGCTTTGTTTGGATTTTTCTTCTCTTCCCTGAAATAAAGCTTCTTCCTTCCTTCAAGCAGCTTGCCCTGGGCCTTTTAAGGGTTGGGTTTGGGCTCGGCCTCTGGTAACCTGTGACCATGGGCATGGCAAGCAGAGCCCCAGCCCCAGCCCCAGCCCCTGCCGAGGGTACCCGGCCCCACGTGCCTGGAGATGCCAAGATGCAGCCCAAGAGTGTGGGCAACAGCAAAACCCCATAAGCGCTGCATGGCAGGGCTCATTCCTCATCGGGTCATGCAGTGCTGCCTGGGCCCCTCCAGCAACACCAACACCTTGCCAAAAAACCCCCTCAAGCATCTCAGACAGGTTTTCCTTTGTGTTTTCCCTCCTGGTTTGCTGCAGTGCTGTTCACAGTGCAGCATTCCAGCAGCTTTCTGCTCTGAGGTCTCCCACGCTGCCATCGGCCCTGGGGTTAACCAGTAGAGCCACTGCTCGGCTAAAGCCGCGGGCAGCGGTGCACAATCCACAATCCCCGGGCAGCCTGCACAAGCTGGCACGTCTGTGCGCCACCCCTTTGCCCGCGGCACCCCCACATCAATGGCAGCACTTATAGCGTCTCTCCAGTGCATACAACAACTGCCTGTGCCCTGCCTGTGATGTAATGGGCACAAGTGTCCTGCCGCCGGCCCCGTGCCGCTGCCCGCCTCGGGTACATTGCATAGGATGGCAGCAATGCAAAGCTCGCACAACAGAGGCGCGTTCAAGACTGCCTCGGTCTTAAAGGCAGATGCTGGGGTTGTGTGTCGGAGCTGGAGGGTGATGCACAGGCAGCCCGGGACATGGCCGGTCTCTCCTGGAGCCTCCTTTATCAAACTTTTTAAAGGCTCCAGCCTCGGCTTCCCGCACGGAGGAGGCGAGGTGTGGGAGCAGCAGCATCCTTGCCATGGCTGTCGCCCTGTTTGGATTTTCTGTCTGACACTGACCGAGATGAAAGGCCCTAACCCACCAAGGCTTGACTAGCAGCCTTGTTATCAAATTCCTCTCTGTCACCACAAACAATTTGGTTGGTCCTCTCCTCTGCTTGCTCAATCCCCTCTCCTTCTCCATGCAACACCTGGGCTCTCCCCCTTGTCCACACTTGAACAGCGGCTGTTCCTCTTTTCCTGCTCCCGAAGCCTGGCTTACACAAATTATTTGAACCAAGTTAACATCTCCAGGAAAAGATGGGGTTTTGTATCAATGTAATTCAATTGCTATAGCCTCTGGTAAGGACAGAGTTAGATCTTGATCTTGCACGGTTTTAATCAGAGCGATGACGCGAGATCAGACTTTTGTTTTAGTTGAGAACACTTCCAGCAACAAGACTGATCCGCACACGCAGGCGGTGCTGGGGGTACAGCTCCACCGCCTCAGCGGGTTTCTAAGTCTCGTCGATACGAACAATACCACGGGTCGGTACCTCTGGTGCAAGCTGCTATTGGGAACATTGAAAGAACAAAAGGATAAGACGGCAGTCAGTATCATGCATGAAGATTACATGTATTTTAAATATTCTGGAAAAAAAAAAAAGGCCTGCTTAATTCCACCGCAGAGCACAATCACTCATCCTGAACTGCTATAAAAAAAAATTTAAAAATCTTCAAAATCATTGGGAACTTCCTGTCACGGAAATGCGAGCTGTGGAAACACACAGGAAGGAAGAAGAACAAGCCGCCAGTGGATGCAGGTACTCTGTTATTTATTGTACAGTATTTCACTGACAGTACAAAGGCATCATCAGTATTCACCAGAATTGTATTGTAACAGGTACGTTATAGTGCGTGTTAAAACGGGCTACTTTAATGATGCAACACAGAACAGAAACTTAGAGGAAGAAAGAAAGGAGTTTGAAAAAAAATGTGAAAATACATCTTTAGTAACTGATCTGTACAAAGGAAAAAGAGAAACCAAACCAGAATGTGGGGATTAGAGCCCCCAAAGTCATTTAAAACTATATAAAAAGGCACTGTTATCTACCGTGTAATTAGGACCTTTGTGTTCTGTTTCCTTCATACTGATGACTGGGGGGGGGCGGGGGGTGGAATACTGTTACTAAAATGATCAAACTCATACAAAAGTATTTACAGAGCAAGGCAGAAAGAATTCCCCTACTCTTGTTCCAAAAGAGAAACATTTGCCCGGTGGGAGGATACAGCCTTCCTCCCTACCCTCCGCCCAAACCGTGCCAAGGCAGTGACCTTGGACCGGGAACGCAAACAGTGGCGCGGTGGGAGAAGCTGCCAGAGTCCTTCTGACAGCAGGAAAGGGTCTCTCTCGTTTCTGTTTTATTGCTTTGAACTCTCCTGTGATCAGGGGAGCTGGAAAATAAAATGATAACCCTAAAACCCACACGACAACCCCGAAGCATCTGAGTCGTCCTGGCTGCAAGAAGATGGGGCGGGTGGTCAGGGCAAAATGGGAAGGACCAAGAGGTGGGGCTGGCTGGAGCTTTCTTTTCCGGAGAAGGGGGGAACAGATGGGGAGAATAACACTTCAAACTACCAGACATTTGCACTGCTTTGCTAAATCTTCCCCTGGGAACCTGACAGCGGTGTATGTCAGCAGAAGCAAACCCAGGGCACACAAACCCACCAGCCAAAGCATCCGACGGCAGCCGTGGGACGTCCCCGGGGCGCTTACACGTGAGCACTCTTCGCGTGGGTAGGGGAGCTGGATCCCGAGGCATAGTAGAAACGGTTTTCACCGAACGTCTGGGCGTCTCCCGAGCAGCAGACGATGACGCAGCCGCCAAAGAGACAGAGGACAGAGCCAATCCAGCCCGTGTACAGGGAGTAGCCGAAGCTCATAATGGTGGTCTCACGGTGGGCGCACACAGGAAACCAGATCGTCGCAACGACGCCGCACATGGCTGGGGAGAGACGGAAAGGGAAGGTAACTCCAGTGTGTAACCCCACCACGGGGACACAAAGCACACCAACGGGGAGGGGAGGGGACAGGACAGAGAGGAAACCCATCCCTCCTCCCTTGCAGTCCCACGGTGGGACCCAGGCGCATCAGCACTAGGGCTCGGTCCAAGAGATCTCCGAACAGCCGGCACCGTGGGAGCATCGTGAGGAGAGAGATCAAGAGACAACAGTCGTCTCTCTCAGGCACTGACCAGAAGAAAAAACGACTGCTGCTTGACACAATCTGATGTATTTATTACAAGGGAAACAGATTTGTTCCCTAGAAATAGTTTCAAGGGGGAAGAATGAAAGTCATCCCTGAAACTGATGTTCTGGAGAGCTGTAGAATTAGGAATAGTTGAGCTATGAAGCAAGACCACGAAAGCTGTATGCATTGGTGAGACAGTAGAATCAGTGGCCCAGAGTCAACTGGTTTAAATCACTGTTTCTGCATGAACTCACGTGCTACGCCCTCAGCCCATGTCAGTCAGCATCACTGCAGTTGCTCTACTGAATGGTCTCGTAAACATTAAAGAAATAGCCCAGCGCTTAGCAAGACAGAGTAGGGTTTATAAAATACAAGCAGAAAATGGGCAGGGACAAAATAAGCAGCAGGACAGCATTGTCGGGGTTGTTTTATGGAGAAGGGAATGTCTCAAGCTCTGAAAAATGCATTCCACTTCCCTATGGAAAATTACTCTGTATCAAGCGATGGGGACAAACCCACCAAGGGTCTCCAGAAACCAATTGAATTGAATAGAAACGGGGCCTCAGCTGAAGGGAAAACTGTATTTTACCTAGAGTTTACAGTGGGTCAAAAAATGTCTGAGGACTTCAAATTTAGCTTGAAATTCCACATTTTTTTCCCCACGAAAAGCAGGAAGGCTGCCACGGTGGTGCTGCGAGGACTGCTAGGCAGCTGACGTGTGAGGTAGATACCCTCAGGAAAGCTGAGCGGGTTCAAATTCAGCACTTTGCAGACAGCCAGGCTAGAGACCACGGTGTTTTCAGTGTGCAGCACACACGCGTGGTTTGCTCCGAGCACGGAGAAAACACATGCCCTGCGTTCTTGTTGTGCCACTCAAGGTCACACTCGCTGCCCTCACTAAGGGTCCTGCCTCCATCCTGCACGGTCCCCGCATGCACCAAGGGCGACAGGAGTTGGTGTTGTTAATCACCTCACAGGAGCAGGTCCTAAAACAATACTCCTTTATGGCCTGTACATCTGAGAAGAATTAATGTGTCAATATTTACTTGCCTCCAGGACAAGCTGTGCAGGGCTCCATCCTTGTGGCTATCAGAGAATCAGAGCAAAACAATAACAGGACCGTGGCAGCGTTACAGATTTCCACCGACTGCGTTAAAAGGTATCTGGAGGCAGTGTCAGAAAGTTGAGGTTGCAAGAGGGGAAAAAAAAAAAGGGGGTGAGATTAAAAATAAAATTGTTTAGTTAAAGTGGAGAACAAACCATAGCTCCTGGCCGGTACAGCAGAAAACCCATCCCCAATAGCCGCAGTTATTGTGAGAGAAAATATTTTCATATGGAAAAGAGAAGAACATTTGAAGGATGCTAATAAAGCCAGTATTAATTTTGGGCCTCCTCGAAGCAAGGACCCTGTGGCTTTGGAAGGAATTTTTGGAGAAGGCAGGGAGGGGAGAACGGCATTTCTCCTGTGTGTGGATCGGTCCTGCAAACAGCTCACGAGCCTCTAACGCTTTAAAACAAAAATGTATCAGTTGGGGATCCGCAAAGCATTCTAATGGGCTCCGGAAAAAAAAGCTTCTTTGTTGTCCGAAAAAACACAATCATCTTTTCTTACTCTGTCAGCAGTAAATATATATATAAATATATATATATATATTTATGTCCATAGACTATAAGAGCCTTATCTATCCAGACCCTCCCCCACACCACAGGACCGAAGAAAACACTTGCACTGGGGTGAGAAGAGCTCTCAGGGCTGCTGACACAATGGCATCTCTTGTGCATGTGGCTCAGCTACATGTAAAACCACCTTATTTTAATGCTGACAGTACTAGAAAGCCGTGAAACACAAGCCAAGGGCTTTGCATGGGTTAGCTTGACCCCTCTGTCCTCGGAGGCTACCAGCTGCCGTCAGTCACCAGCGACCCCGATGCTCAGCAAGAGGAACGCCCTGAAACAGGACTGGGCTTCATCGCTCTGCATAGATTAGGTTGGGCCGTAAATCCTCCCAGAACATGTGAAAAGGACGGTCTGCAACTGCAACGGGAACTCGAATTTTCGTCTAGCTGTATCACAGAGAAAGGGTGGAAAAAAGTTGATTTGCCAACAAACCCAGAGGGATTGGAAAAGGCATTTTAAGGCAAGTTTCGAGTTCTAAAATAGCTGCCTACATGTGTTTGAATAGAAGTTATTACCCTTTCTCTTCTGCGCTAATGCCGAGAGGCCCTTTGCCTCTCTCTAAATAAGAACGTCTTCAGATAGCAGAGCGGCTGCAGTCAATATGGTCTAGCAGAAAAGTAAAAGAAAGTCTGCAAACAGAAGGGATATTTTCTATTAGACCAACTACGTTTGCTGGAAAAACAGTCACGTTTTGGGGCACACACATCCTGGAAAGCTTGCCTGCTTTCTCCTGCTAGAGTAGGCAGTCGTGCAAAAGTCAGCTCAGTAATACTCAGCACGATTGTCCTTTTTGACTACAGACTTGCAATGGCTCAATCCGTTGAGTTGAAACTCTTAATATTCTGCATTACAGGCATAATTTAATGAGATGGAAGCACACATAGACAAGAAGCACAGAAGGTGCTTGGGGAGGTGGGGGAGACAGAGCAGGATTACTCTACAGTAAGTTAAAGCCTTTATACAGCTAAATTTAATTATTCCGAGTCACACAGATTTCTCTTTCAAAGCATTTGGCTGAAATAATAGATATCCATGATTTTTTTTCCTATGCTCAAGGCGTTCTTTTTATCTTGACATCTATTGTTGTACAACTAAATCTCATGCAGTGTCTAGAAAAACTTAATATCCTTTCTTTAGTATGCAATAGCTAATACGGTGATTTTGCAGTAGTAATTCCCAATAACACATTTTTTGTCTGTGTTTTCCAATGTCTCAGGTCCCTCACCTCCACTAGGAAAATGCCCGCTTGGTTACCAGCACGGGGTCCCCCGAATTAGTATCAGCAACACAGGATGGGCCAGGGTTTTTCCATCAACGCTAGCGTATGAAATGTTTTCGTACTGGCTCAAAGCAAATGTCTGCTGACGGTTGTTTTCGGCAATAAATCAATTCTCTCGGGCAGATAGGATCAAGCAAAGAGATAAATACATCAGCAAGCAGGATAGGAGGGTGTGCACACAGGTCGCACTCCGCAGCCTGCTATTATCAGCGGACAGAAAAATCAATGGAATATCTGAGCCCATTGTTTTCCTGGCAAGTTTTCAACTTCTTTTTTTTGTTGTTTTTTTTTTTCTTTCCTCCCTGACACTGTTTCAACCGCCATTTTCCTTTTTAATAAATTTCAGTGACAAACTGCCATTCCTTCCCTGAGCAAAAAGGGGCCAGCTCCCCTGATCACATCACGACTCTTTATTTCTGCTATGTTAGTAAGTGTTTTGGGATGTTGTTTTCTTTCAGTCGGAGCTCTGGGCGTTGCTTTCCACTTAGAGGAAAAGGCCGGAGCCCGTTGGGGAGCAGTTGGGGAAAACAACGAACGAGGGTTCAATGGCCAGAGGGTAAATAACAACAGCCCAGGGCATATTACTTATAGAATATAATGGATTTTAAGTCAGTATTATGACTTTTGAGGTCTGATTCATGCCTGTTAAATGCTCTGGAATGGTAAGACCTTGTTTTGCAAATAATAGATCATTAATCAGCTTAAATAATGTCACAGTCCCAAGCTCTCTACATTATTCTACTTCCAAAGGGACTGTCTTGATGTTCAGCCTGGAAGAAATTGGGTTTTGTAAAAATAAATGTGAGCTGGTTTGGGGTTTGAATTAAAAAAAAAAAAAAAAGAAAAAAAAAGAGCTTATTTATTCTTCGTTTGTGATCTGACAAAAAGACCATCATTGTAATTGTGACTAAAACATTGTGACCAGGCCGCTGTTCCCAGCCCGGATCATTCAGGACATCAGCAACATGAGCAAACCACTTCACCTGCAGATGCTTCAAAACTCACGGTGGGTAAAAATCAGTAAGAAGTCCAAATCTGACCCAAAGAACATTTGTCTGCCAACATCTCTGTAAATAGACATTTCCTTTCCTCACAGGATCTACTTAGTGGGAAAACCACGTTCTGAGGCAGAAAGGAACCTGGCCTACGGAGTACCGCAACCCCTCTCCTCCACCTTCCTACATCTCTTCTCTCTGGCCTCACACCGCAACAAGACCAGGATGGGAGAGCGGCACACAAGCCCCCAAGCCCCTGGTGCAATCAAGATACCGGATGTCACTAGTTCTAGCGCAGCGTTACCCAGTACTGTCACTGCAGTTTGTTTGCCACATGTGCGCGCGGGTCCTGTAACGCCGCTGCCCTTCGGCAAAGCAGATTTAAGGGCAATACTCTCGACTCCACGTCTGCAGCCGTGCAAACGGGGCTGATCTACAGCACGGTTCTCCTTGACTGGAACCAAAAACTCACGTCTGTTTGCCACAAAGTGCAGCTCTTCTGGGCCGTCCCCATCCCAGGCAGCGGAAATCTGGCAGAGCAGACTCCTCTGGCACTAAGATTTCATTCACAGGCAGAAAAAGCCACTTTTTCTTTCATTTTGCCAAGCCCAAATACGTGACTCAAGGTTTTGGGGCAGGGATGAAGGTTACATTCCAACAGCTCTCTGACGGGGCTATTGATCATCGGGATGCCCTAAGCAGGCCCTGTAAAGCTGATTTTAGGACGTCCAGCTGTGGCCGTGTGCCCTTAAACCCCACAGACGTTGAAAGGGCCCCTTGGTCTCAATCCCTCAGTTTTTGGATGTACTGCCTCGTACTAACTGCTTCTCACCAAGGCACTGGAGGAGGAACTGCTTGCAAGAAAGGAGCATCCAGAGGACAGCCCCTCCGAGCATGCAGCTACATCCAGTGCCCACTTGAAAAAAAATAAGGAGAAGAATAAGAAAGAAGACAGGCATGATGTCAGCGCTGGCCGCCAGCGAGCAGCAGAGCCACACAAAGAGGCCACTTTCCCTCACCCCTCCTCCTCTGCCGCACAGACGGGTAAAAACAAGGCACCGCAGCCTGTTGCTGAGATGACGAGGCCTCAAGAACATGCAGGTGTTGCATTGGGGACAATGAGCTCCACAGTCTGCGCTGCTCAAAACAATCTCCTCCGCAGGCACTAAGGATGGGAAGAAATTCCCAGGGGAACTCAGAGGCCAGGGACAAGGCTGGCCAGAGCGGGTTGGGAGGCGCAGGGGACATGACATTCCTCTCCCCAGGTCCATGCCAACTCCTTGCTCCCTCTCCTGCCCTCCCCGCAGGACCAGCACCCCCATCAGCAGGGGGCTTCACTTCCCAACCGCCTCAGCTTACTTTGACCTGGCTTCATCTGTGATGCCCATGGAGAAGTTGGAGGCTATCCATTCCCTGTAAGCAGCTCGGAAATTTAGACCCTTATCTAAAAATAGCAGCGCTTCCACAGCGAACCAGCAAAACCAGTGCCTGCCGGCAGCTGCCTGTGTGCCACTGCTATTGCCCTCCCACAGACACAGGTGGTGGCCTCGGCCGAGGACTCCACAAGACAACGTACAGTGGGGTTTCGCAGCCCTCCGCTCTTTGCCCAGCCTCCCACTCCTGTTCGTGCCTTTTGTTTGCCCCACAGACTGCAGCGATGCTGGAGAGCTTCAGGGTCAGCCCAGCCTGGACAACCATCCTTTCAGGTGAACACGCTCAACCAGCTTGCACCGTGCCGTCCTGCAGCAGAGGAAGACCTCTGGCTCTCCACACGCAGCGGGCGCCTTACCCAGGAGGATGATGAGGATCCCTCCCAGCTGGGACCGCCGGTACTTGGCAGCTCCAGGCTCGTGGCCCATCCGGATGCAGGGCAAGACCGTTATCAGCAAGAAGATAGCAGGAAGGCCCAGGACGGAGGCGGCGATCATCAGTGCTCGACATGCTTGAACATACCCTGTTGGCAAGGCGAGGAAAGAGGATTTTGATTATTCGGCACAAGAGGAGGAGACCTGTAGACAAAGGTTCCTGTTTGATTACCTCCCAACGCTTGCACGGAGTGCGGGAGACGGGTTGAATCCTTTGTGTAAACAATTAAATCAGTGCGACCGCAGTACAGTGGTTAGTGCACGAACACGGCAGGTGCAAGCTCAAAATTTTCCAACAAACAAGTAGCATTGCCTGGAAAACACAAGCTCTTCCCAGAAAGACACTGAGAAATCACAGAGCTGGGAAATATGGGAAGGGAAAACAAGAGAAATGGCTAGGAAGGCGTTTCCCTGTATCTTCACAAAGATGGCCTTGATTAAATAGCAAAAATTTGAAGTCTTAAAGAACAGCTTGCTGTGAGCAGAGGAGGTCCATGGTCACCCAGAGCAGGGCTGAATAGTTGAAGACCCGCTACTGAAATATGCAGGTCCGTCAGATCCTGCCACCAGCTGCCCTGAGGAGCTGAGGACTGTTGACGTGGGAGGAGGAGGGACGCTCACCGACCACGGCCACGGCCCGATGCTGCACCTCAGGAGTCCAGCGTGGTAGCAGGCTTTCAGAGGAGGCCCGTGGCTCCAGGTGACCGCTGGCACAGCTCTTCCTGAGGGAGAAGAAGTGACTGCACTTTGCAGAGCTGCTTGACTTGCCATAACCAAGAGCCACGTTATTCCTCTGGGTCCCTACGGATACCACGGGATCCCGTGGCATTTCATCAGTTACCTCCCCTCTGCTGCCCGCCCCTGAGCAGCAGCAGCCCAACACAAGGCAGCGAGGAACAACAGGGGCCAGGGGCTGCGGGTGTGCTCGGCAGGGCTCTGACATTTCTACCACTCTGTGAGGGTCTATGTATAATAATGTAACAAATGTTTTAATATTTATATATAATTTATGTATGTATAATTTATTTTTATAGATTTTCATATATTAAAATCTTATATACCACATAAAATGTATATCTAAATAAATTTTAAAAGGTCATTACTTGCATGCAAAATAAAAAGAACAAGTGTCAGATTTGCTCCAGTGCCTGGTGAGCCTCCACCAGCTCTCGGGACAGTTTCAGCACGGCGAATATGCTGACCCTCTTTCCCCTCTTATTATCAAAATGAAGCTGCCACATGCAGACGTGGAGTTTCGTGATGTCTCCAACAATATTAGCAAACAGGGGCCTCAAGCAAGTCCTGCTGACATACAGGTAAGACACCAGGAACGAGGATTTTACTGTTCCTGGAAATGCAGACTCTGTGTATATTGAATATTCGCTTGATTTTTTCAAGAGGAAACTTGACACAAGAAGTTACCCGCAGAGTTCAGAGCAAAAAGTGAGACCCTTAAGCAAAGGAGCTGGCAGTGCCCGGTGTGGTTTCTGTGCAATCAATCCCGATTAAACGAGAATACAAACACATTCATTTTAAAGACTCAGGCAATGAAAGACTCTACGTACATTCTAGCTATCGGGCACACCAGGATAAATTTATCTCGCATGGAAAGCTGTGGGTATCAAATGCGTTACAAGCAGAAGCATCCTGTTCCGTGATTTGTTTCTGCTGAATAGAAGCATCGCTTGCTGCTGCTGACAGACCTATTTACCTATTTATCAAATTTCATTCAATAATATTTCTTCAGGGCTAGCCTTTTCTCTGTCTTCTGTGCCGGATCATATTGAACAGTAGTAGCAATAAGTAGGTAAACCTACTAAAATAAAAATATACATACACAGAGAAAGGGAGAACAGGAGCTAGTCTGAGAGATTCAGTGTTGCTTACCACTATGTGATACAGACTAGGCTCTGTAACAGAGAGAAATACGGGAATAACCTTTCTAACCTCTTGTGACATTGTTTTCACAACAGTTTAAACAAATAAATAAGGAAACATGAAAGAAAACTACAAGGAATGGTTATTTCTACTTTGTCAGCTTTGGAAGAGGCATCTCTGTCCGATGCGCCAGAGGAGGTGCAATCTAAAGCAGAGCAGAACAAAGCGCTACAGAGTTTAACAGTGATCGAAACAGGTAAGATCATTAACTAAACTTATGGGGACAAGGTAAGATCATTAATTAAACTTACAGGGACAAGACCACACAAGACTTTCGCAGGTTTAATTAGCTCAAAAGATGTATTAATACTGATGAAACATCTGTCTTAATTTTTGCTTTGTAGTAAACTAGAGGAAAATTACTATGTAATTAGATAATATCAGGACAAGTTAAACGTGGTTACATCTGTTTGCTGTGTGAGGGTTCTGCCTTGCCTTAGAACGTGTGGGAAGCACAAGACCATCAGACTAATGACGGTCTTCCACAAGATTAAAAGCCATAGCAGCATTAATAATAGATGCCAAAAGACACCCAAAATCATTTTAAGGAATAGAACTTTAACGTTTGGGCTAGTTCATCACCTCAAAGCAAAACTCAAAATACTCTATTATTCATCTCAAAGTACTCATATCTCAACACACTATATGTTTTGCAATGCAGTCTAGATACAAGACGTGAAAGGAACAGCGAGCATTTATTAAGAGCAACGATTAAACATTAACTGGACTTTAACAGCCACAGATAGCACGATACCTGGGTACAATTAAAACCAGGTATAATTTAATGAGAATCACGTTAAGAGCCATCATTCCCATTCCTTAGTGTATTTAATGGACCATCTCCTGCGCTGATCAAGTTGAAGGAGCTTCGCCACCAGTTTGTCCTGCAGGAAGACCTGCCCTGCTCAGAGCAAGGCTTGCCTCCTCACCTCCGGGTGGGAAAGGGGAGGATGGCGCACACGTACCTGGCAGGATGAGGATGTCCACGAGGGGCTTGCAGTGATAGAGACCTGTTGCCATGACGCAGTCTGCCCACAGCCCCTTGGATCCCAGCTCGTCCATTTTCCTGCAGGTGGTAATGGTGTAGCCGCAAGTCACCACCCAGTCGTTGGTGGACGTTGCCACGATCACCCCGATCCACCCTATAAAACTGCAGATAAATCCAGCCAGGTGCAGGCAGGTGGCCACCATGTCGATCCCTTGGTGGGGCGAGCTGGGCAGGAGAGCGCCCGCAGGAGTTCAGCAAAGCCGGCCAGCGAGCTCCCTGCTGCAGATCCCGGCTGCTGGGACCTACTGCGAGCTGCGAGCAGGAGGGACGGGCGTTTGGTAGGATGAGGTCCCTGATCAGGCACTGCTGCAAGCGCTCGGCTGCCTCTGCTCAGCTCCCTCCCTGGGAGGGGTTAGAGCTGCCTCCGGCCCCATAACGCATGGGAGGAGCGAGCCGGGAGCCCCAACTTCTGCCAGTTCATTGAGAGTCGGAGGGGAAGGAGGGTGTGGAGAGGAGGAGATGCAGAATTACACCCGCTCGTGCTTGAAAAACAAACCAGACTGTTTTATTCAAATGCAAACAGCCTGGCTGTTCAGAATTTAGCACCAAGGGAGAAAAATTAAGGCAGTGTTTTCCAGCCAAAGACAAATAATCACACTGGTAGCTCTTCATGAAAAGACAGGGCAAGAAATGTGGCGGACAGAGTTACTTGAGGTGGAACTGATCATCTCATCAAAGCCAGCAGCACGGCTGCAGTAAAAGGAGGAAATCAGTCTTGGGTCTTTCCCGATGTTTTCAGTTACTGCAAAAACATAAAAGATCCATCACTGCATTCTCTGCTCCTGCCTGCCTGGGTTTTCTAAAGTATTAACTAACACTCACTGGGTCTTCAATATGTTTTTAACAGTCCCTTATTTTAATTTTTGAATGCTAAAGTTTAGAATGAGCAGCTTTTTACTCAGACTCATTAGGGGTGTAAATTTTTATCTGGATAGGACAAGGAACAGCCCACTCCAAAATGTCAAAAGAAAAGGAAAAAAACCCAACTTCACAGCCTGTTCTGCATCAGGAGATATAGGCAGGGAGGGTATTTTATTTGTATTTTCACAAAAACATGTATGTTATCGGGTGCCAACACATCCCTAATGAAATCTCACCATTGTGCGTCCTCCAGCGCTTCTGATTTTGCAAAGGGCAGGTTTGGCTCTCCGCAGAGAAAACGTGCCTGGAGAGACCACTAGCGGAGAGCTGTCCGTGTTGCACCGCGGAGGGGAAAACCGGACAGGAAAAGGACCCAACAATTAATTTGATTCATTCCCAGGGCTGTTAGTGAGAAAAAAATATTGAAAGCTACGTTCCAAGATCAAGGTGCCGGGAATGAAATATATCCTGCTCCTCATTCAACAGTATTTTTTCCCATTCTTTAGCAAATACAGTGAAAAACACGAACAAGACCATCCTAAGCTTCATTTGTGTCCTGGTTTGGGCTAGGTTCCTTAGATTTAAAATTCAAGGACACGAGGCTGCAGTTTTGTTTCATCAAAGCTTCATCTGAACGCCGGAGTTACTACATAAATAGCTGAAAATTATCTTTGGAGAGGAGATTTTGTAATAAACAGAAATCCAATAGTTGTCTTCACGTTTGTTTTACATCGTTGGTTACTCCTTGTTTTTTTTCTATACCTGGTTTAGGGTATTTTTGCGAAGCCACGCTGCCAGATGTGAATCCACCTTCCTATGTAGCTTATTCTTCTACTGCGCCCACTTCAGGTGGAGCAGGCTGTTACTTATATCCAACCACCGTTTTCCTGCCGTCTAGGGTTCAGTTCCAGACGGATGTAATCTTTCCCCAAAGAATAGTCCTGCTTATTTATTATTCAGGAGATGATAAACTTGTCATCTCTCGAGTGAAACTAGCGTTGTTCCACTTCTCGGAGCACGCAATTGCGTCGGACAGACCACGCGTCACCTCCTGCATTCGGAAGGAGATGAGCTGACAAATGAACACGTGCCTGCCTGTCCCCCTAGCAGACTCTGTTTGCTGTTGTTAGTCTAGCGTTTCCTCCACCTAACTTTATAGCATTCTGTAAATTAACCATCAGATCTGTTTGCATCAAATATAACTATCTATAGCTTAATACTGCTCTTTGATTAATACCACGCATAAGGATACTTAACCGCTTTGGGATGACTGATCCCAACCTCTGTCGTCTAATGGTACTGTCACCACACAGTCCTTTGGAGTTTAAAAACTATGCATATTTTCTAAATCACATTGATATTTCTATTTCTAATGTACTTCACAGTATTTCATTTTCCTTCAAAATACCAGTAAATTTTGCAACATCTTGATACCGCATTTCATCCCAAAGCTGAGATGAGAAGCATTTTACACGGTGATAGTGCAGGAGCACCCTAACGCACAAAAAATGACTTTTTTAAATGCTGCAGGACACAAATTGACCGGCTGCGGACACATCCTCCTGTTACGGTTTCTGGAACCACAAAAGCTTCATGCGCTGCCACCGTGTTCCTTCACAGAAGTGTTTGTCAGAGCACACAGCAGCTCAGCTGGCAAGAAGTTAATCACAGCATCACACTTCAGTAACTAATACTGTTCAATAGTAGTCGATGTGGTGCCCCTAGGGCACAGTTAGAATTATTTCATTAATGTTGACAGAGACAGGAAACATTCACTATTTTTGTCAGGGTTATAAATAACACTGCCAATGCTTAAGGAGTGTAAGTTAGTATGCCACAAGTGAACAATGATTCACAAGGTGAATAAAGTAAGAAACAAAGAATGACTTACCAACTAGATGCTAAAAAAACTGAAGCACTTAGGGCAATATTCTTAAAATTTGCCATTTTTAAAGCAAGTACTACACATGTATTTACCTCGGACAGTGTGAGCACCTTAAAAACCAATCTTTCAACCATGTCACTCAAGCAGTTTTTCCTTGATCAGCGTTGTTTTCTCTGACAAACGACACGCGTTGCAGTTAGTCATAACGACACAAGCTATCAACTCCCCACAACTTCTTCTCTACACCAATGACTCACCTTGAACTTTTTCTTTGCAGGGTTTTCAGCCCGATAGCTTCTGCCTCGCTTGGAAATACCTCAGGATAAATGTAACATGGGACGCAGAAATAAACAGGGTTAACAAGGGGTACAGCTCGTTGTTCATTTTCTTCCATACTCAAGGCTGAGCTCATCAAAGTATTACTAATTCCATCCTCACCCATACTGCTCATTTCCCTCTTCAGCAGTAAAATACAGGCAAGTACATGGTCACATTAAGGGCTTGCAATAATCTGAAACATCATCAGGATTGCCTGTATGCAAGAGCAGTACCTTAAAACAAGGACAAAGCATTTTCTTCTCTGATTTGAGGAGCAGGAAAAATATCTACACAGGTGTATGTGACCGTGCTTGCTTATCTGTCAAAAACCCCAAACCCTCTGTATGAATAAACTCACGCAGAAAATCTCCAAAATATTATTTATACTTACCAGTTGCATTTTTTTACTACAGTCTAGGTTTTTGTAAGTGACCAACAGAATACAGCCTATTGTTCTAAGCGGGGAAAGCTCAACCTAAATGGAAGACCCATCGATATACAGCTTACAGGAAGAGCTCCCTCTTTTCTTGTTGCCTCCTTCCTCCCTCTTCTATTCTGAACCTTCTGCTGTTTAAGCTCCCTGATGGTAGACAAAAATGTTAAGCAACATAATCACGTGATTTACAGAAATTAAGAACTCCAGAAAGTTACTATAGGGCGTATTTTCCATCGGCAAACAAAGTGTAATTTTCATTTCTCGTTTTAACTTTTTACACATCTCAGCATTTTATATGGTGATGTGTGATTTTTATCTTGTTCATTACTAAGATATTAAGGAGAGGTGTGAACAACCTAAACATTATTAGAGCAGTCAACGAGCGACAACTGTGCACCACAGAACATGCCAAATACACAAGCGGTTGTATTTACACGTATAAACACCAACTTCACATCAAGATACACAGAAATCTTAGGGTCAATAATATCTTCATGGAGCCGTAAGAGCTTCAGAAAATGGCCTCACGGTGAGGGAGGGCTATTGATAGCAGTGGGAGTTCTGCTAACAAGTTTCAGTGTAATCAGGTTTTAATTTACTGTACTCAAAGCAAGTAAGTCTGTCCTCCTTAGAAAAGCACCACCTTCCAAAAAGTCTAGTTTAGAAGTCAGTGTTCGAAAATATTACGAAGACCAGTGTTCTGACATTACAGTTCTTTATTTGTTTTTGAATCCACAATCTATACAGGTATTTACAAGGCATGAAAATGGAAAACAGCACAAAATACAATTGAGGTATAAGCTAAGAGCACAGTATGTCATGTTTCAATAAATATAATTCAAAATTTGTAAACTAAGTGACCAGATAGATGCATCTTGTTTACTAAAACCATATAAAATATCTGTTAAATCTCACGTGAGGTAGAGGACAGTTTTGTGTGTCATGTAATGCAACCACAGCAACTCTAACAATAAGACTGTACATCATTGGCAAAGTATTAAAAATTGTTGAATGCACTGATCGTTTTTCACAGGCATTCACTATGGTTTCAGAATCGGCATTCAACGTGTTGCCTTGAGCCAACACAGACTCTGTTGTTTTGCAGCTACTTTCTGTAATTTGAGATGACGATACTGGCATGTCAACACCAATTAAGTATTTCCATGAGCGAGCATGAAAACAGAAGAACAGATTTTGCCACTCACAGAAAGCAACGTAATGGCAACAAAATATTTTAGACCAAGTTTTTATTATTTCCCAGAATTAGTTTAAATACAGTACAGCTGTGCTTTCCTTTAAGTGAGGTATCTATATTCGAAGAACGAAAACTCAATTGATATTGTTACATGTAATCAATTTTCAAATAGCAAAGTTTTATACCATTTGTTTGCTGTGCTTGATGAAGTGCCTAAAACTCATTTTTCAAGCATTTCCCAACCGAACCACTAACCCTGAAAAAAACAATTTTCTAAGTAATGGCGACACACTACAAAATTGTCGTGCAATTTAATTTGTAAGCAGTAACTGCTTTCTCAAAAGCTAAAAAATGGGTGTCTTTGAAATAGAAATATGCAAGAAATAGAAAATTCTACAAGCTTTCTGTAATGAAAACTGATGAATACTTGCGCTACCAATGTAACGAGCAAAAAGGAGATTGAAATTTGCAGCCTTCTGCTGCTTACTGCTGACAGCTTAAATACTGAAATATTGCAAGCACGGATTAACAGGTAGATGTAATTACATTTCTGTCGACTTCACCATCTTATAGAAAACTCTGTTGTGTGGATTAATTACACAAATTAAGTGCAGAAAAAATACGAAGTTGTTAGCTTTACTGACAATCAAAATATATACTCTACAAACAAGTGAATTCTAGGAAGCTGGCCATGACAGCGTGTCAAGGCCAACTTCACGACTAATGCTAGGAAAGTTTTCCAAAAATTCCATAACACATTCTAGCTATCCCCTCCCCCGATACAAAACAAGAATGTATGAATAAAACATTGTGACTCGTAAAATATGGGCCAAGCCTTATTTTTTCAGGCCACCGGCAGCTTTATGCTCCCACTTAACTTTCCCTACTTCACTAATGGCATTATGCCTTTACTATATACAAATGATTTTACACCTAAGCAAGCTATCAATATATTAAATATAGAATAAAATTAGTTTAAGAACGTGAAACATAACTACATTTATCTAAATACTCAAACTAAATGATATGCTTTACAAAAACTAAAACAGTTAAGTTTGGAGATTTAATTAAAATCTCTTTCGTCTAGGGATACACGGCCACACTGCAAACGAGGGTGCTTTCAGAATGCCAAAATTACAAGAGTTTTACTCTCTAAGCTCTTATTATTTTCTCCTTGATTGAAGTACACAAAGCATGTGAAAGTTCTCTTTTTTTAAAAGCATAGGAGCAAACTAGATATTCACCTTAAATCCTACTTACTTTTTTCCAACAGGTGCACTATGCAACTTTGATCTCAGTCTAAGTGTTTAACAACGCAACTTTCAGACAATTTTAGGATTTTTTTTCCTACAGTCTTCGTGTCAGAACTATCTGGAAAAACAGCTTCCTGCCTGAAAGATCAGCAAGCAATGACTGAGGGCAAACAAATAAAAATACATAAACAGAGCATGCTGCAACTAAAAGCGAGGACCTAATGACAGAATTAGTTTCTACCGTTAAGTGTGCACTTATGTGAGGGCCCTTAATGTGCATTCCAAGTTCCTACACTAGCCTGTAAAATAAACCATTCATTATAACTAGCATAAGGTAGTGAAAAAAGGTGAACATATATTTGTTCTACAACTTAAGATGGTATTATTTACACTTCACTAAAAAACTATCTTTTAAAGACTATGAACACACAAAATCTATGGCACGTTTATGTATACATTATTACTTAAAATCAGTATAAAATTAAGTCTACACATATGAAAATCATTTATGTTATGTAAAGAGCCTGAAAGTAATATTTAAGAATTTTAAGAGGATTACAATAATTTAAAATGCATTCTAACTTTAGCTTAACTAAATGGAGTATTTACAAATCTACTTTTAAAGTCATTTTAATAAATGTTCCATTAGCTTTTTCAGCCGGATATTTTAACACAATTAGGAGGCCTTATCTGCAGCTGGAATTGCTAAAACTTCATACAGCTGGCTTGAGTTCTTGCGACAGTGAAAATAACAGTACTAACTATGGCCACCAGCATTTTAATAGCCTACAGCATAAGCCAGTTAACAGCTGGTTGAGAGATGGCTGAAGGGCTGGCTGAGGCACGGGAACCCACGCTACACTAGTGCTCTGCTGCAATCGCCACTGCCAAAGATCAACTGGCGGCAAAAGGAGAAATTTGAGCAATCAGACAAGACCTGAATGAAAATGGAATATAGAGTATTCTAATATAATAATCCCATGAGGATTCCATACAGTCAATGGCTAAGCTATAAATACTGTGGTAAATTATTTACTGCAGCTGTATTAAATGAGTCTGTACTGCCTTATCTACACTGACAATTGAACAAATCTGGTTCAAAACACTGATACTGGAAAGTAACTAGAAACGATACCTTCTGATCCTTTGATAATACCCCAATGAAACTTTTCCGTGTGCCAGGACAGCGTTTTCTAACCTGCCCATCTAGCTAATCCAACGCAGGTTCTGCCAAGCAAGTTGGACTACCTCAAGCTCCACTCCCCAATAATCACACTTTCATCAACGTTCTTGCCTGCTCTCCCCATAGCCATGTTTTTGGTGGTTGTTACAATAAAACATTGTGTTTTTAAAGCAAGTGGTGCATTCACAACCAGAATCATTCATACTCAACGCCTTTCCTTCCAAGCCATCCCTATGCTGCAAAGACAGGCTTTTTTTGCTTTTCTTTAAAGCAGTAATTTGGAGATGGAGCTGAAGTAGGGAAAAAAAAGTAATCTGGGTCCTGTTTTCTGACCACCACTGACAAAAAACCCTGTTTGTTATTTTTTTTCATCTAAGCTGCTTTAATCGTCAGTGTAAATACGACACAGAGTCCATAGAAAAAATCATACACAGCTACAAAAGAATCATCCTGTGACTCCATGACATTTCACTTACCACCTCATTTCTCGTTCTATTTAAATACATGTGCAATTTTATCTTTCTCTGTGATATTCAGTCCTGTTATACCACTAAAAGAGAAACAAAAAAGAACTCAGAAATTTTCAGTTTCACGAGTTCACGTGGGGAAAAATAAAAATTCAATGTAGGCTTTGACTAGTGGTTTCATACAGAATTAACTGAATTATTAAGAGAATAATAAATCTAATCACCTCAAAAACAGAAGCTAAAGCACAGGTTAAAATTATGTAGTGAACTACTGAAATATTTCTAGTCACTGGCATAATCACCTAGCATCTGTCAGCTGTATCAAACTTTTTGGAGAGAAGTGCAAAAAAGTATTTCTTCATCCAACTTCGTAGACATGCGTTTAATCCACTAGGAACCAGACTTCTGAAGTACTCAAACATTATATATACATAAACCAGTAATTCTGTACAATTACACATTTTCAAATGTTCTAGCTTAACAAACATGCTGTATTTCTTAATTCATGGTAACATTACCATGCCATTCAAATACAGAGACTACCAAAATGATTTTCAAAGTGCCGTATCTCAGAATTTTATTTTTTAAGCTATTATCGCAATGTCAGTTAAGGCTTGTTCTGGGTAATGAAAGAAAAATCCACAAGTTGCAAGAAGCTCAAAGTGTGCAGGCTTAGGGTACTAAGAAACTAATATATATTATTTTTCTTGAAAGCATTAGTATCTGAAAATGCGTTAAGTCAAGCTTTCTCAGTTTCTAAAGGGAAAAGCCCCACCTTTAAGCCTCTTATTAACATTTCTTTCATATCTACTATACAGAAGAAAACAAAAGAAAATATGTGAATTTTTAATTTCCAAAGATTCCATTGTAATCATAAACTTTTTCATTTACAAAAAAACCCTAATGATTTCTTCTTCCAGCATGGCAGGCAAATGCTGGCTCTAAAATTCTTTAGACTGGTAACGAGTTGCTAAATAGAAAACACTGAAAAGATCAGCTTGACTTCACACAATGAAATTATGGGAAAAATTCACGCTGCTAAATCACTTTTGATGATCAGTCATCTATCATTGTGGCAATTTTGAGTATTACCCTACAGATGAAAAGCTGCCTTTATTTTCCCCAGTTCGAGAATGTGTAATTCTCATTGAAACCCAAAGGATTTTTGACCTTGAGGAATTCAGAATGTTTTAAATGTACTTTTATAAGTGGATGTGCAATTGATAGCAAAATAACGATCACTACATATATTTTAACAGACAATGTTAAAAGGTATAGAGTCCTCACGACTGTGTTAGAAATAGACAGAAACTGGTCACTCTAAATCAAGAGTTCCATATTTTTCATTGTTTGAGAAAAACACCAGTACAAATAAATGCAGATTTTCATTGGTTAGGAAAATCTAAAAATGTCTACCTATCTATCTCTATTTATATATATATATGTATATCTTCATCTGGCCTTGTCTGGGAAATAGACATCTGTAGAGAATACTTTGTCTTATCACATAGGAACTGCTCGCAATTCATTAAAAACCCAAACACCCTGTTTGAAGGATGCAGTTGTGCTTCCTCTTCCAATTTCTATTTTCCTTTTCCATTCTTTGAAGATTTCAAGATCTGTAGCTTCAATTCCTTTATCATCATCTCTAACTTTTCCCTTGCCTCTCGTTCTTGTCTCAGTTCATCCTGAAGCTCTTGTCTGTCTGCCTCTGCGTGGTCCAATCTCTGTCTCAATTCTGCCAGCTGTAAAATAGAGAAGAGAGACAGAGAGGCAGAGAACATTTTAGCAAACTTACTTGTAAAGGTTAACTGTTCAAGACATCACTGATGGCCACCTTATGCATCAGGTAAAAATATTTTTCACCCGTATTTATCAGCTCATCTTCTACAGTCATCAAGAGTTATGCAGTTACCTACTACACCATTAGCAAATGACATCAATATGCAAAGTTGCATAAACATAATACCATAATAAAAACACAGCAAGTCTACTTTTTAAATACATATAAATTGTAGTTACACAAACTGTCACACTAGACCATTTCAGTAAGACATATGATCTGTTAGGAAGATTGTGATGTCTGCATCAGACATTTCAAAAATCCCAGACTAAACAGCACTTTTTCATTTCTCAGGTTTATTTCTCTTACCTGACAAAATATTGCTTCATTATTTCAAAGCCTGACTGCATTTCTAGAACAAATAAAACCACCAACACTGTTTTCTGATAGCCTGTAGCACAGACGAAACAGGATTACCAGCCATGAGAGTCACAAAATTCTGAACGTAACTGCCTGTGCACTTATGTGTGTTGAAATATAAACATGAGTTCACCCCAAATTTTTTGTGAAGTATTTTGTGTTTAAACACAGAAATTAAATACTTTTTTCATCTTTTGATTAGAGTAAAACTCCCAACTCTCTAGAGTGTCATCAAAAAGTATTTACTGTGAGATCTGGAAATGTGTGATCGATTTTTCAACTGTAGGAAAGTTATTGCCGAATTGCTTATAAGTGTACTACCAGCAGTTACAACAGGGCAGAGACTGCAATCAGTTATCTTCTCTACCATTGATTTAAGGGGTTATTTCCTACAGAAAGACCTCGCAATCTAAAAAAAAAAAAAATCACATCTGCCTTTATAATGATAGGTATCTATCTGATCTAAATCATCACGAAGCACACATCTCACTGAAAATGAGGAAGACGGCTCCGTTCATGAGAATGGAAGAAGCAGGAGCACACAGGACCACTGGTGTTCGCCAACTGCTATAAAACGTACTGAGCAAAGGAACTCCTGTGCTGGTTTGAGAGAAACACCACGTTCAGCGGACCTTCATCTCCACTTGTACGCTCAGAAATGTTTAAACGGTTCTTAGCATAATCAGAAACATTTAAGCGGTTCTTAGACAGCAGTATTTTGCTTGCAAATTAATGCAAGCCTTCTGACTCCACTACTTTGAATAAGTGAACTGGTGCAGTATGGCAATGCCCACTGCCTGCATGTTGCAGCACGTACTACATAAGCATGTCTCTCGTTGAGTTTTGATTTCCAGCTCTAAGGAAAGGTTCCAGTACCGGTTATACTGCCCTATCGTGACTGACAGGGTAAAGCAACAATTAAACTAGACAATTCAATAAAGAAGTCAAAAAGGGGGAGAAGACACTTAGTGTGTCTTCAGGCAGGCCTAGAAAGAAGAACAGACATTTAAGCAAGTTCCAAATCCCAAATTATTAATTTTTGTTTAATGTACAAAGAGGGTTCCTCCCAATCCACAGTTCTCAGAGAGAAAGGGCAGCTTGGGCAGCTGCTTCAAGACATCGCATTAAGGCTTTTTTTAAAATGCTATATACACAGCTTGGGGAAGTTACCTGTGTAACTCGGGTACTTCTGACAACTGCTTGGAACCTAGGGTCCAAAATCTATTATAAGACGTGATAAATGGAGAAAAAGGTTCAAATTATATGTTGCGAATAGCTCTACCACACAGGTAATAACAGAGTAAACTTTCATGCAAGGAACGTATTTAAGTTTTCAAAGTCTAACTTCAAAAGAAACAATCAACCAGTCTCCTTGGGGAACAATCTATGGTTTTTACCCTCTGCAGAAAGCAAGCTACACCAGCCATATAAAACACGCTATACGCTATTATCTTCATAAATTAGAACATGTTGTTACTTGCAGTAATAGGGCTTGTACCAGATGTTCACTAAATCAGGCCTTAGTCAGAGAGGATTATTTCTGGCAGCAAAGGCTAGGAATCTGTGGAGCGGGATGTCATGAAATTTAAGTCATGACAAGGATTTACGATGCTAGTCTCTGCCCTACTCCCCAAAAATACCAAAACCTGTCTCTCAAGTACTGCCTGTTTCTTAGTTTGACACAGTGAGAACAGAAAATATACACAGCTATGATCAAATGACCACAAAGCTTTACCAAGCTTGAGTTTCACTCTTGTTTACTTTAAAAAAAAAAAACCAACATGTGAAGACTAGTTTTCCGTGACACAGTACAAAAATACATCAATATACATTTAGTCATAACTGCAAATGATTTTGAAAAGTGGCACTCCAAGGCTCCCTGTGGCATTAACCGGATTTTTCCCATTGGAATGACAATAACCTCCAATGTGAATAAAGAAATAGTAAAGAAAAAGTATCTCCATAGGTTTTGACATACGAATTCAAGAGGCAGGAATGGAAGACAAAAAATACAATTTTAATTTCCGAGGGAACTCTTGACCAAATACTTTGACAGAGAACAGAAGGAGGAGAAACAGATAGTGCAGAAGATTCTACCACAGAGGAAAGAAAAAGCAGCATCTATGCTACGAACCTGACAAAAAGGTGGTCCAGAGGTCTGGATTTATTTTTTTTTTTAACACAAAAGGAAGAAAAATATTCATAGCTTCCTTCTGTAACTAACACTTGACAGATGAAGTGTTTCTGTAAGTTGCCTTCTACCCCAGTTTCAATCAAGGAACAGGGAAATAAATATTGCTGTTACTTTGACCTATTTTGGTATTAGCCTATGGTATCAGCACACATGGAGAATACGAAACCTGAAGGCAGTGGAGCAGCAGCTTCACAATTTCCTGATATGCTAAATATGGTTTGGCTTGAAACAAACTTTCCCTTCTCACCTGTGCTGCATATTCAGCTTCTTTGTCTTTTTCTAAACTGGAGTCACAGCTACACTTTTGCTTCATCACTTGGTCCAGTTTCTTCTCCAAGTCTCTCTGCTCAAAATAAAATTCTTCCATTCTTTGAGCATGCTCTGTTTGCAAACATTCAAGTTCTTTTTGTAAATTCTGCTGCTCTTCAGTTAATTCCTTCATAGCTTTAGAGTTGCTTAACATTTCCACTTCCTGTCAAGAAAAAGTAGGTTCACATACACCTTGGTTTTAAGACCAGAAAAGTAAGAAAATTTAAATGTGTATCTGGAAACAATGAGACCAAACAGAGCACATTTATCTACTGCTAAAAATAGCCTGATAATAGTATTTGTCCACTTATCAATGGTAGCCTTGAGTTCTGTAGCAAGCATTTCAATATAAAGAAATTATTTATACTTCCAGGTACACAGAGCTTTCAGAATCAGATTCACAACTTCCAGCAGTGAACCTCAGAAACCAGCAGCACTGATTTGCTAAAATATACTTAGAAGATGAGAGAAGTGTATTATCAGAAAACAGAATAAGTGTGTTTGATTTCTTTTTCCACTAGCATTTAAGTCTGAATTTTTTTTTAAATTATCTACAAGCTTTACCTCCAACAGCAGAACAACTTAAAGGTAGCACCTCTAGGGCCCTAGCTCAGCTCGTAGATTCTGAGCTTAACATTAAACAAAATAAAAAAACAGGTCTGGTCTATGAATGTAAGAAGCAAAGACAGTATTCATCTTAACGCAGAAAACAGACATGAGACAAAATCACAAGTGAACACCAGCTTCTAATGTCATCCATTATTAAAAAAGACTAGTAAAGTCTCCCTAAAAACACGGGCTTATCCAATGGAAATAGGAAGGTGGTATTCTTTTGTATACAGAGCAGTGCTAAGACCGCTCCTAGAATACTGATGTCCACTATCTTTAAAATCCTGAAAACTGAGAAGTTTTAGAGGACTTACACTATATTTGCCGAAATACTTAAATGTTTGGAAAACGTTTTAAAGCGAAAGAAGTAGTTTTCATTTGGATAAAATAAAAGAAGGAGCCACCTCAACACAGTACTTGCAAACTGAAAAGACACCAACTGTTGGTGGACTCGAACCTAATGAGCATAAGGGATATCAAAAATTTCGCGTCTGGATTCAAGCTGGGGGGAAATCATCTGTGTGTTACGGTGTTTCTGAATTAGCATAATCTTTGATATTGATTCTAGAACCAACAAGCTAACATCGGTTTTCTGAAGACAAAAAAGTGAAATGCACTCAGATTGGCACCGTACCATTTGAAGCTGCTGTTTCCTCCGCAAAATAGTGTTTAGTTTTTCTTGCTGTTTGATGTAGGTTTTCATTACTTCTTCCATGATCCTTCCCTTGTCATCTTCACAACTGATGTCCTTCATGAGAGTGGGGGACAAGGTTCGCACATCATTACCTACTTCAACACGGCTAGAATTTCTAGTGGTTTTGGAAGAAATACGTTCAGATTTTCCACCTCTTGCAGAACGAGTTGACACTGGTGGATCTACAGAGAAAAGAAGAACACAGGATAATAATCACAGAAAATTAAACATCCAGAGTGAAAAAAATGCAAATAAAATCGAAGATTATAAAAGCATCGAAGGAGTTTTTGGAAAACTGAAGTGACATTACAAAATAATAGCTTAGTGTTGAGCTTTCCACAATTATATGGTATAAAAATTGAAAAGATTTCAACATAATTTTCACTGCTCACCGAAATATTTATGCTGCTCCATGCCAGTTTTCAAGTCAATTTTTTCCTGTTCTTCAAGAGAAAGCTCTGGATAGGAGGCAGCTTTTTTGTGCTTTCCACTACTAAGCTTCTTCTCTGATTGTCCAGGTGAGGATTTAATTACTTCTGAAGCTTTGACTGTTGTTTTTGCAACATCCTTATATTGCGATGCAAGAGATACATTTGGGGCAACTACTTTATCACACATATAAAGGTAGTAACTGAAACAGAAAAGCAGTAAAATTAAGAATGAAAGGTAAGGCATAATAAATTACGACTGGTAGAGAGCAGTAAGTTTAATTTAATGTGATTTCAAACTGTCAAAGTTTCCAGGAAAAATAAGCATGTCCTTTTTAAATTCTTCCTATGCAAAAGGAAATCCTAACAATCCACTTAAACTTTAGTAAGTAGATTATCTAGATAAGGTTTTAAGGCTATCAAACAAGAGGATTTTTCAAACGTGGCTGATTAAAAAAAATCATATAGAAAATCATATGAAGTCTTCATTTAAATGCAGAGGGTGAAATTAGAATGCCACTGAATCCACACTCTCTAGCATTTTCATAATCCTTGTATTAGCAATGGAGGATGGGGAGTGTAGTGGGAATGAGCACACCACTCTGTACATAGCAAACCTCTGTACTGACAGTGCTGGGGCACATCTGAGCACAATGCTGGACCTTCTTTCTCGTATATATCGAGCAATCTGTCCGGATTTTCACAGCTATTGGGACTCCTGGGAGCATCCTCTGTCCCGCTCTAACCTAGCCACTCAGCTTTTGTCCAGTACAGAGGGAAAAGAGTGCCAGATGTGTTAAGGTCAGCGCCAAGACAATCAGTGTCACAATGCTGGAGTCAAGATTGCCATCGTGAACACTTTCCTCTCTCCTAGTTCTGAACGTAGGCTCTGATACCAACAGCAAACCAAGTGACCACCGCAGAAGTTCCGCCGTTCACATGTTTGTGTGGGAACTAGTTTGATGTGTGTGTGTTGCATCGATGCAGCTGCTAGCCAAGACTCTGATCTCACCCATATATGGTAAACGCATAACCACATGGGGATGAGGGTAAGAGGTACGTCAAGAAAAACTGTTTCCCCTGTTGATGCAGATGACAAACTGTGTACTATGTTAAGGAAATGTACTCGGTTTCTCATACCAGGAAACAAATCAACACGCAATTCAGCCATAGCCATTGTTCCAGTGTGGAAGAAGCCTTCAAATACCTTTTACAAGTCTTTTTTGAAAGGAAATTAAGTTGCACTCATGGTAAATAGGCCCTGTGCAGCTTTCCACACGCATGCATTATATTATAATACAAAAGATTAAAAATTACCTTCTGTCATTTCTACTCTGAAAAGGGAAACTGTAATTAGTTTTCAACTATATTGCCTACTGAAGAATACTCATAGATCATAGCTCGAGTCCTGTACCAAAACCCACTCACAAGCAGTTCATCAATACTTACACTAAGAAATGCATTGAAAGTCAGGGTTCAATTATTCCTGTGCAATCCCTTAAGAGTTTTTCTAACAGTTCAGGTTGCAAGTATATTTTTTTCAGTTTGAGTTATCTTTAAATAGCCAAAAATATTTAAATACTTGTACATTCAGTGCTTATAGCTCTACACAGGAAATTCAGTTACCTGGGATGGAAAAAGGAGGGTGGCTGAGGATCAGTTTCTGCTTCTTGCTTTATAACTGGATACCACTGCGATAATTCCAGGCTCTGCTGTGAATCTGCCTAAAGAAAAGAAAATAAATTGGTAATTGGAAGATGAGTACATGTTATTCACATTTTCATAAACGCTCTGCAATGGAATGGCATTTACATCATGAATACATGCACAGCACAGAAACTGGGGTACTGGAAAATGGAGTGCCTTTGGCAGAGCTGCAGGGTGATGCAAACCACAGAATATTCTTCAATCTCCAATTTCCCATTATGGGTTAAGTAGCAACAAAATTACAAGAAAATCTCTTTACAAACCTATATAAAAGCTCTGCTGAGTTCCCAGAACTCTGTCAGAGGCATGCTAAAAATGTTTCAGAGAAACAGAAACCAGAAACTAGGATTCCCAAAAGGTTGTAGGAGCCTTTTGCAATAAATTCTCCACATCACAGGAAGCACCTGCCAGATACTTTATTACAAAATAAAACCTGTGAATAAAATGGAACAGTTGCTGTTGTTCCAGAGACAGAACTTTCTTCAGTTGTCGTGAAATTTTATTACAGAAGTGGGCAAAGCTGCTGCAGCAACATGACAACTCCATCCCCTTTGCAGTAACAAACAAAATTAATTCATATGCATCTGAATATATAATCTTAAAAAAACTTCTGCCATTTTGTATTTGAATAGCAATTCTAGTCTCATGAAATATTTTTGGGATTACTCTTTAGTCAAAGTTACTGGTGACACTTTGTGCCCCACTTCAAAGTTACTATTAATTTCAAGTGAAAGGTGTCTCCCCATATAGTTAAACAAGATTCGTAGCTAAGAAATTGGTTCTTAATTTCATTGTATTAAAATAGCCTTAGGAAGCGGGATTTTGGGTGAGGTATGGTTGGTTGCCCCCAGCCAGCAGCCAAGCACCCATGCAGCCGCTCCCTCACCACCACCCCAAGGGGATGGGGGCAAATGCAAGAAAGCTCCTGGGTCAAGATATAGGCAGTTTAATAGATGAAGGGAAGAGAAAAAAAAAACAAGTGACACAAAGGACACCACCTCCAACAGGCAGACCGACTGCCCAGCCAGTCCTCCGAACAACATCCACCTTGGATGCCAAAACCCCCTTTCTTCTCCTTCTATCCCAGTTTTTATTGCTGAGCACGACACTACAAAGTACAGAGCATCTCTCTGGCCCCTGCCAGTCTCTTGCCCACCCCCAGCCTACTCGCTGCGGGGCTGAGCACGAAACAAGGAAAGCACTGATGCTGCCCGAGCACTTCGCAGCAGCAGCCAGAGCACTGGTGCGTTACCAATGCTGTTTTAGCCACAGATGCACAGCACAGCACCATACCGGCTGCCATGAAGAAAGGTAACACCACTCCAGCCAGACCCAGTACCTTTGGAAAGTTGTCCAATTAAATAAAAGGCCTATAAAGCTAAAAAATTATCCTATTGTACCGAAAGCTTCACTTAGCATTCTAACATCTTCACAATTACCGGTGTACAAGATACGTTATCAGAAAAGTTTACGCTTACACACCCTGAAATAAACTGTCACAGAACTTCATTTCTGGCAGTCAAGAGGGCACCCAGTTACACACGTGTGGCTTGTACCAAGGTCTGCAGGATCAAACACCATTTGACCACGACAGGGACCAAACCCCATCCACAATATTCTGGTTGAAACTCCCAGCCCACTAAATTCAGCTCTAGCAATGAAACTGAAATTTAGCTCCACCCTTGCAGTTCCTCAAATCAGTTCCAACGCAGACGGAAAGGAGGGAGGGCGCAAAGAAGCTAAGCTCCAGAGTAGTAAATTCATAATCATGCCTTCACCTAATACAGATTTAAAATACAGCAAATAATCTCTAGAAAAACAGTCCTATCCTGACACTTGTCAAGGTTTTTCTACTTATTCAGATCGTTCTAATAATTTAAAGAATGTACATATATTATTCTACTGACATTACAGCTAGTACACAGTAATCCAGTATTAACTTCTGATTCATCTCTTGTCCATGTTTTAGGACTCACATTTTAACGTGTTTATATATTTACATCTGAAATTATATATCAGGTAATCTGTATTTTTGAGTCATTACATAAGATTTTTACATTCCCACCTATTTCAAATGGAAACTAACCATATTGTCTACCCATTAGTGTGCATCGAACAAATTAACTACATAACTTGCAACCAAATTTTTACTTAGAAAAGAAAATGAAAGGTAATCGGAAATAAACGTGAAACCTTTTTCTAACATGATTCCTTCATCATCTAGGTTAATAAAATAGAGATAAAGCATCTACTTCAATAAATACATGCGTCTTTCATTACCTAACAATCTGTTTAGTTCAGGTGCTCTTCAACTTAAGTCTATAAACATAATACATCCAAGTAAACTTAAAACCGAATGACTTCCATCTAAACTGTTTGAAAGGGCTATTAGAAAAATATGTCTTATTTTTCTTCTAAAGCTATTTGTCCAAAGCTGTTTTCAAGAAAAAAAATTATATAGATAAGCAGTGGTTTCAGCCCAATTATTAAGGCTGTAGCTTTAGCAGAGATGGGGTTTATAAAAACACTGGGAATAAATGTTAAGTCTCCACAGTGCTTTTTCCCCCACGCACAGTGACCGACTCAAGGAATCGATCTCAGAAGCAAGACAGTTTTCGCACAGAGCGATTATCAGAAACTGTCGCAAAGTCAAAGGGAACGAGGACCTGACAGCGCAGAGATCAGCAGAGACTTAGTGACAGCTGTTCCCATGAAGAGCAGGTGGACGTTACAGTGCAGAGCCTAGAGCTCAACAGAAAATGAGAAACTTGGTGACAATCAAATATACGGCTTTCTTATCAGCACAAAGAACAGAAGGAATTAACCCTGTACGTACAGCAGGCGAGGGCCTACATTGTCTGCTCTTAAAATACCGAAAGCAAAAGCACACTTGCGCTGTGACATGAGTACACTCAGAGTGAAATGCTAAGGAGAAAGGCAACGCACAGGATCCAGGATGCTCCAAAGACTACGGGATTTAATTAATAATTTATTATTACTGGATGGACAAAGATCTAGCTAAGGGCAACTGTTCTTCCTGAGCCCTCCAAGATAACCTCAAAGATGTGTCGGGACTTCTGAGGGCTGACTCAGCCAAGGTGGTAAGAAGGTGACAGAACAGCAAATGCAATTTTCTGCAAATAAATTTCCCTGGGAGTGGAAGAGAAGGGAATGTCTACACATTGTACCAACACCTTTCACACACCACAGAAATGAGGGAAAGAAAAGACAAGTGAAGCAGCCCTGGCTTCCCCAGGACAAGGAAACAGAGGCTGTGCTCCAACACTCCCTTATGAAACTCCTCTAATCTTTCGTACTTTCCAGATAAACATTCATCAGACAAAAAAAAAAAAAAAAAAGAAACCTCCCCCACCATTTTATCTTTGTTCAAGTTGTCACAGTTTCTCTCTCATTCCTATTTCATATGCTGCTCTGTAAGAAAGAACTAGACAGGTCTGCAACAGAAGACTCCAGAAAGTTCTTGTATTTCATTTGCACCAGTCCAATCCAAATTACTGTTACAGCTAATTTCAGCTGTTTGTTTCATCTGTACACAGGAAACTGAAAGATCTCATGGTCTGAAACCTGCTACTGTGAAAAGGAAAGCAGAACTATAGGTATGAATATGGAAGACTATTTCCACGGATGCATCCACCATACTGTAGTTTATTACCTACACTGGCATTGCAGGGACAAAAACTGCCATGTCTTTACCAGATGAAAAGCAAAGTCTCCTTGCTGTGAATTCACCCGCATCTTCAACAAACTCAGCACGTCAAAGCACGCCATATTGCAGACGTTCATGGAAATTTTCTGCTAAAATCCCTTACTGTAGGTAGGCACAACTGTAAAAATACCTGTTACTACAGTAAACCGTTCTGCAACGCTAACTTTTCATAAGTTTGTGCTGAAAGGTGTCAACTTGCAGCACACCTTTCTGGGCTCACCCATCTGGACTGCTCCTGCACAAAACATCCAACAGACAACACGGATAATCAAACCAGTAGCCATCAGACAGACACATAAATGCCAAATATACTGAAAAGAAACAGAGTGGTGGGGCACGAACCATTTAAAAATTGCGTAAGTTTAAATTATACCCCCAAAATTGTACCTTCTATGAATGGAAACATCTATGATGTTCAATACTTATCTGGTGCTTATTATTTAAAGTACAAGCTCTCTAAGGGAAAAATAAGCTCTGTATTTTTGAACCACAGTGCAGACTTGCAGCAGTATTTTAGGAAAAAATACAACATCTATTATTAACCATTGTCAAGATGCCGGCCTACAGCTCCTTACTTGGGCTGCCTAAAACCCCCTCTTTTCAGCGTATTTCTCTACACAACTGGTTTAAACAGAAAGCTACTGCTGAGCAACCAGACTTTGGGCTTCTAAACAGCAACTCACCAATGCACCATTACCCTACATGCAAAGCCATGAGATGGCTGGTTAGCAAGCCAGGTCACCGTACACCGCACGTGTGTGCGCTGGAGTAAAAATAACTAATGAAGAATTAATTTGTAATACTTGATTTTCAAGCTCCTTTCTGCTTTGCTCAGCTGCTGCAACACACACTGCATAAAACATACTCAAAGGTCAAACAGGAGAACGAAGATTTCCACAATAGCTCTGAATTTTCCAGAGACTGCATAATTTAGAAGAGAACAAGAACCAACAAAGCCAAACCAGCTCAAGTGAACTTACTTACAGCCCAGAGAGGAAAGAAATTACCGCACTTTTTAATGAGAAATGTATTTCCGTGGTGAAGCTCTCACACAAATTTAACTTAGGCTTGATGTGACAAGCATTCCCTCTCACAAAAGGCGAGCAAGGCACTTCCAAAACAAGTATTTGCGTGTGAGCAGAAACAGGCTTGGGAGTTTTACAAGAGTAGGTGAACTTACTTTGGACCAAGTTCTTTTCTGATTTTTCTCGCTAAATTTCTCCTTCATTTCCTCCAAGAGATGCTTCAGTTCCCGCTCCTCCGATGTCCCTAGGTATTTTTGGTTAATATGCAGGTAACAGTGCCACTTGGCCGATTCAAATCCCCAGTGGCAGGTCCTCTTGTCCGGGGATCTGTGTGAATGCATCACAAACGTCTGGGGTGAGAACATCCCGTAGCACTCCAAACACTGGATACACGGGTCATCCGGCGCTAGGTAGAACTGAGGTGCAAACAACCCCTGGCACTTGCCCAGGCATTCATGCTCTACTTCAAAGGCACTGCCAGTCTCTTTCAACTGGGCCAAAGTGTTCTTACCAGGGAGAAATGCGCCATTTTGCGGAAAAGTGCGAGGACGTAGTAAAGCATTGCATAGTCTCTGAGCATCAGTCAGTGTAATCAGCCCACAGGACGGAGCATTAAATGGAAGAATTCCCAAAACCTTCAGAATATGAAGCTGGTCGGAAGTGCACCTTGAGCAGTAGATGTACAGTTCATCGCACACTGTATTGATCTGTTGCAATGAAAAGTCTCGGAGAACTGAATTCAACACTTGAGGCAGGCAAAGTCTTTTCTCTCCTCCGACTTTAAAACAAGAGATAGATTCCCCCTCCAGCATAGTCTGGGTGAGCTCCGTGGAGCTATCCGGAGGAATGAGCAGCGGACCAGAAAGTACTTGCGGTGATGGAAGAGGCAAGAAGACAGTGGGTGACATACTTTCCTGGGAATAACGAGCTGAAAAAGCTGCCGGTCCACCCAGTGAACTCTGGCTGCTCAAGTGGAACTGTGCCAACGTGTGTTTCAGACCTGGATTTAAATTCAAAGGCTCAGATAGTGAAGCACTGTTTGGCTTGGCAGTTTCCCCATCAGCCTCCACAGGAGTTTCGTCATATTCGTCCAAGTTTTCCTTCTTTATTGTTGGCAATTTGTTTATTACAACTCGTACTTTGCTATTTACATGCACTTCTGTCATTGCTTTTTTTAATGGAGGGCTCCCATCCTCTTGGATCCCACTCCTTTTTTGGTCTGCAACTAGACCTAGAGGGAAGTCTATTTGTGGGCTTTCCATTGCTAAACACCAGAACTTTAATTAAGTCAGTGTTGAATGTGCATTTTCCTGCTTGTTCGTACAAAAAACAATTCCAAGGGATCTTGATTACCTCAGGTACACCAAGTTTCACGCTCCTTTCAGCAAAATGTTACTTCTTCAGCCTCCAACAGTAAAAACTGTAACCCATTCTGCATGTAATACCATAAAATTAACAATGGAGAGGTCACACAAATTTTTCTTTTGTTCAATTTTCTTGTATAAAAACCCCACTGCAATATGTATACGAAAGGCTTTTCTTCAGGCCCTACCCACTATTTTACACAGTAGTCTTGTACAGTAAAAAACAGTGAGTTAATGCATGAGTGTCCACCCTTGATCATTTTTTTTTCTTCAAAAAATATACTGTCTTTTCAAGTAAGTCTCTATTTAAATATTAAAATAGAAAAATGGTCTCGGTTTGAAGAACGCTGATCTTAACTCAAGCAGTCCAAAATGTAGTTTAAGTGGTATGAAAATTTTATTCAGCACTTTCAGTTCTCGAAGAACAGACGCAATCTTAAGGGCTTGCTTTATTGTGCTGCCAACTCTGTGATCTCACCACCACCGCGAGAGTTACTACGGCAGTTCACAAATAAATCCCCCAAATTAAAGGCTCGATCCAGATCGCCGGCAAAAACCAAACGTCCCTAGAGAGTCACCTTTTGCAGAGACGTCACCGGCGCGTGTCAGAATTCTGCCACCCCGAGTTATGAGTAACAGAGGGAAGGTCCAGGCCATGGGCTAAATTCACGTCTTGCGCTAGCGCGGGGTTCCGTCCGTCCGTCCTTCCAGACAACCTGTGAGAGGAGAAAGAGGTCAGCCATACGCAACCCCAAGACCCGAGTTTGCTCCGTCGAAGGAGGGACACGTTTCCCCATTAATTGCCAAACGCCAGCGCGCAGAGAGCTCTCCTTTAAGCCCGTAAGCCCCACTACGAGCCCCGGCAGATGGGCGAAGCTGGCAGAGGCAGGCGGCTCCCGAAGCGCTGCATCCACCGCCCGGCGAGCCGGGGAGGGGAGGGGGCGGCACCGGAGCGGCTCCCGCACGGCGTGCACAGCCTGCAAGGACGGCGTCTCTGGAGAGAGCAGGGCCGCTCTCCAGCCCCGGCAACCGGCCCCTCGCCCCGCCGCCGCCTTCCCGGAAGGGCCCGGGACGCC
>VZSC01009265.1:45260-83045 GCA_013398225.1 Steatornis caripensis | reverse complement strand
TACAATAATCACCCTTCCCTCAGCCCAGCTTACCCCACCCCGCGCCGGCGACAGGAAAAGGGGGAGAAAAAATAAAAACCCACAGGAAAAACAAAAAAGTGTTATTTCTCCTCGCTCTCCCGCCTCTTCCTCTCAGCCCAGCCGGGTCGGACCGAGCCCCGAGCCGCCCGGCCGCCTTTTCTCTGCCGTTCGAGCCCGAGAGAGCCTCTGGCAGCGGCAGCTAGGGCGGGGAGGCGGGGGGCGGCGAGAGCAGACATGGCAGAAAGGGCGAAGGAGCCAAGGCGGGAGAGGAGGGAGGCTGCCAGGAGGCTGCCAGGAGGCTGCCAGGCGCACCGCTCCCAGGGCACGGCGGCCGCTGCGGGCGTCCCTCACCCGGGGTCCCCCACGCGAGGTGGGCTCCGCTCCAAGCCCCCGCTGCTGAGGGACAGGGAGACGTGGGGAAGGCGGGAGAACGCGATGGTGTCTGTCCCCAGAGCGGTTTCACAGACCTCTCCTTCCAGCGAGGAGATGGTGCCAACGCCGGTCATGGAGCCCGGCTGGGAAGCCGTATGATCACTTCCGCAAAGAGGGGTTTACACGGGGGGCTTCTCTCTGTCAGGCTTGTTGCTGGAAGGGGAAGATGCTCTTGAGGGACTGCTTAGTGTCTCTACCACTAGTTTATGTATTACAAGTTCCTTCTGTCTGCGAGGAGCCTAAAGCTTTTTGGTTGACACCATCTTTGCAAAGACACTTCGGACAATATCTTCATGGGTAAGCTTAGGAAGTGTGGGCTGGATGAGTGGACACTGAGGTGGATGGAGAACTGGCTGAATGGCAGAGCTCAGCAGGTTTGATTGGCGGTGCAGAGTGTAGCTGGAGGCCTGTGACCCGCGGTGTTCCCCAGGGGTCGGTGCTGGGTCCAGCCCTGTTCAACATATTCATCAACGACCTGGATGAAGGGACAGAGCGTACCCTCAGCAAGTTTGCTGACCATACAAAGCTGGGAGGGGCGGCTGACTCGCCAGAAGGCTGTGCTGCCATTCAGCGTGACCTGGACTGGCTGGAGAGTTGGGCGGAGAGGAACCTGATGAAGTTCAACAAGGGCAAGTGTAGGGTCCTGCACCTGGGGAGGAACAGCCCCACGCACCAGTACAGGTTGGGGGCTGACTTGCTGGAGGCAGCTCTGCAGGGAAGGAGCTGGAGTGCTGGTGGACAACAGGCTCACCATGAGTGAGCCAGCCGTGTGCCCTCGTGGCCAGGAAGGCCAATGGCATCCTGGGGTGCATTAACAAGAATGTGGCCAGCAGGCCGAGGGAGGGGATCCTGCTGCTCTGCTCTGGGGAGGCCACATCAGGAGTGCTGTGTCCAGTGCTGGGCTCCCCAGTTCAAGAGAGACAGGGAACAACTGGACAGAGTCCAGTGGAGGGCAATGAACATGATGAGGGGACTGGAGCACCTCTTCTGTGAGGAAAGGCTGAGAGCCCTGGGTCTGTTCAGCCTGCAGAAGACAAGGCTGAGAGAGGATCTCATCATTGCTAATCGATATCTAAAGGGCGGGCATCCAGAGGATGGGGCCAGGCTCTTCTCAATGGTGCCCAGTGACAGGACAAGGGGCAACGGGCACTAACTGGAGCATGGGCAGTTCCACCTGAACGCGAGAAAGAACTTCTTTACCATGAGGGTGCCTGAGCCCTGGCACAGGCTGCCCAGAGAGGCTGTGGGGTCTGCTTCTCTGGAGAGATTCAAACCTGCCTGGATGCGTTCCTGTGCCCCCTGCTCTGGGGGCACCTGCTTTAGCAGGGCGGTTGGACTAGATGATCTCTGGAGGTCCCTTCCAACCCCTACCATTCTGTGATTCTGTGACAGCGCTTCAGCTGAGATTAAGGCGCAATCCAATTTGACGTTGCCTTTCATCCCGTACGGTCACACATTCTGATGCAACACGAGTATAAAAGCGTAGCACACGGAAATGGGGCAGTTGCACGACCCCCATACGGCGCTCAACACCAGCCAGCATTGCCCACGGCGAGCGGGCTCCTGTCCCTGTCACCTCCTAACACCATGCCAGAAGGATTAGCACGGAGCAACCAAAACCTGCGTGGCTGCTAATCAACAGAGAGGTTTGATGCACTTTAAATCTTTGACTTTGCACCTTTGATAGGCACTCAGATCTCCTCTGGGCTCCCAGGGCTTACTGATGGAGGGGCCCTCGAGAAGCACTGCAAAGCTGCTTCGCAAGTCACCCTGTACCTCTTTTTTAAACCACTGCATCAGTTGCAATTATCTGCAACAGTATCTACAGCATTTCCTTCTGATGATGGCCGGGCAAGGAGTGGTCCGGGATGATTGATGCTTTGTGTGCCAGGTTTGCCCTTGATGTTAACCTTAGATGGCCCCATCTGTAGGTAGGAGCTATCCTACTCTATGTTTGCACAGCAGCTAGTGCAATCTTTGGGACCCGTGGTGCTTTATATTGCAAAAATAATAAATTTTTGACAGTTTAACTAGTAGAAAAACTGTATAAATAGTAGCACCTAGGCTTTTAACAGTAACTCTGTGATGACAGAGACAATAATGGTTGTATTTATTTTTTAAAACCCAAAGAAAACCACTTGACCTTTCCATCATTAAATAATTTGGGTACAAATGAAGGAATCGTAAAACTGAAATAGAGCATGACCTCAATTTTTATATTCAGCGGAAAGCGTCGCAACAACAAGGCTCATGGTTTTAGTTTTGCCATATTGCAGCAGCCTCAGGCAGAAGGCTTTCCTACAAAGGAAGGGGTACCAAAAAGAAGCCCTCCTTTTGTGGAAGAATGTAAACCTGCAAATTACTTGAAATTAAGTGTGCTCTTTCTTGCAGCTGCTTGAAATAGACATTTCATAGAATGCCTATAGAAAATAACAACTTCTCTTTTCACAGGCTAGAGAAAACAGAGAAGGAAGGGAAGGTATAAATTCCTTCCATTCCATGTAGGCCAAAGCACAGATAAAAGCTTCCCCAAAACTGGAACCAAGATTTAATCTTGAGGAAGAACACAAGTATTGGAGAAACACAATTTTTTTACCTTTTAATACTCTACTATTTGTCCTTTTCCAGCCTCATTTTATTTCTCTTTTTTTGATTGTACATCACTAAAGATTGACTCAGCCTCTCCCCAGGGAGCATTTAATCATAACTACTGCTGTTACGGGGAGTGCATTTTTCCTTATTTACATTTACCCTGCTACTTGTTAGCTCCTTTTGCCAGACTTCACCTGCGTTAACTCCTCCGTAGCAGCAGAACCACAGCTGAAACGCATAGGTACAAAAACATCTGGCCCTATGCATCACATCAGTTTCGTGAACTGAAGGATTATCAGGACTGACACCTCTGCACTTCCCAGCCACTTGAGATTCACCACAAATAGGATTTGTGTATTCAAGGAAATTTCATGGATGTTGGACCGTAAAGCTACTCTTACCTCATCTTTGCTGCTTTAATTTAGCAACACACAGTGGTTAATAAACACCAGTTATTCCACCTCAATATGCAGTTTTATACCTAGGCTTGTTGTCTGTAATTTTCAAAGCAGGGAAGTGTTATAAACATGCTTAAATGAATCCCAGCATTGTGCAGCAATATGCAGTACCCTGGTGCTTTTCATAAATGCTATTCTTCAGCCTACAGCAACACAATTACATAGGACTGTGCAAGCATTGTCTCACTCTGGCTGCTACATCAAATGCTTCTGCAGCATTTCCAGCCTTAGACAGAATTCTAAGAGGATTGCTTCACGTAATGATTCTGCAGAAGGATTTTATAAATACTGGCATTTTTCCTCCATTTACAGTTAAGTCAACATCGAAAGAGGCAAAGCAGGTGCCAGAGAACAATTGCTAGCCTTACACAAAAATGTGAATTGCTTTTTTCACAGGGCAGAGAGCCCGAAGAAAGTGATGGGGAACACGCAAAAGGACATTCGTGTTTGATCTCAATTGTCTGTTTAAATTATGTTTAATTCTTTATTCTTCTGCAATATAATGTTTGAGGATAGGACAAGAAATAGCTTTATGGAAAAGTAAACCCATTTGTGAACAATACTAACGCTCTGTGTTTATTTATTAGGCAGATATGAAGTTTGATTAAAAGCCACAACAATAAAGTAGAATAAAACAAGATTTCTGAATCTACCAGCTTTTGGAGCCGATCCTGAAGGATATGGACCTGTGATACAATTGTCCTTTCTGGACATTGCTGTCTTCTCCCCTCTCTCCAGGATCTGATTAAAGAAATTCTCTTCCTACCAAGCAGTGAAATGCACTATGTCATATTTAAATTTACTCAAGAAAATGCGAGATGTCTAACGCCAGAGCTGGGCTGATCTATGGATGTACAGAAAGCAACGTACGTAGGCAGATATTACATCTTTTATTAGACCTACTGATCTCATGGAAGCTTAGGAATTCAGCGTCATTGTTTAATTTGGGTTTTTCAAGTTCTGCTGCACATTTTCCATTTCAGGTTGCAAATTCTGGTAACTATTGTGCCGTAATGAGAGTGTTGCTATAGAGCTACAATAATCAGGCAATGGAAGACAAAGTTTGTAGGTAGAGGGTTGTCTAAAAAAAGATGTTAACTCTGCCTACAACTTCGACTGTAGACTGCGAAAAGCAGGTCCAAAGACAACTAAAACCTGAGTTACAGACCTTTGCAAGACGTAATAAATTGCACTAACAGAGCATAGGAGGAATCTTTCTTTTATTATTAAAGCCTCTGAAATTTCAGGAAGTGCTGAAGCTCTTTGGAAGCTGGCAAAATTAACATTTAAGTTGTCTTAAAAAATATAATTCACAAATAGCACCTTCACTTCCTGGTTTCAACACCTTAGGTGTAACACTGAGGCAGCCTGTACAGAATTTTAGTCTTTACTCTTCTAAGTCAGCCCTAAGGAAGAAAAGTTATTAGTTGAAAAATAAATTTTTACTTTACAATTAAACAATGACTACAGAAGTTTCATTTTCAGTTAAAAATGAGGGATATATAATATATAAGGGAAACCAAGCAGCTCCCTAGAAAATAATTTCTCTTTCCTATGTTCCTAAGATAATACCAAACAGGGCCACGCTCAAAAATACAGATCTCCAAAACATCGTGAAGAAAAAAAACGTTTAAAAAACAGGAAGTCCCATCCTCCCCATACACTTGCCCCTCTGGATTCCTTGCAGGCCACCCCTGACAGTCTCTGGGGTCGATTCCCCTTCCCCTCACACATAAGGAAGAGGGGCAAGTGGGACAAACTAATCTGCATTTCTAAGTGCAAATAAAAATAAACCCTTTAAAATACTGCATAGACAGTGAAGTGCCGAATACCATATTAAAACAAAATAAAATGATCTTTCAGTTGAGCTGGTTAACATAGATGCAAAGTTGTTTGTCTAACTGCCAAGCGTGTGAAGAACTTTGTCACACTTTTGTGAATAAGATTGAAGTTGCATATTTATGAACAAAGGGGGGTTTCTACAGAAAGAGAATTATTTTCTTAAAAAGTGTTTCTATATACACAGCCTCTAAAGATGCTAAAGAGCACAATTTAACACTGAACAGAGAACAAAAATTTCTTCTTTGGAAACTAACCTGCACATTTTAAAGAACAAATCATTTCAGTGGCCATTTTTAATGGGAAGTTGTAAGGTGTACTAGCCCTCTTGTGAAACCTCCTGCGTCAGATCCAGCAACACTGACAAGATACTGCAAGATCTTTAATCGGGCAAAGCACAAAAAGATGATAGATTTTAGCATGCACCACACTTTACAGGACAAGTTACTTTGGAAACAGTTCTGTACAAGACGCTACAGCTAATGAAGAGCTTGAGCTATGACTTAAGTTTCTACATCTGGAAACCACGGTCAAAATTCAGCTGTTCAGCTAGAGGCTTCACCACCCACGCTAAAAGGGGCAGAAGCCCAGACACACTTTGTTCAAGCTTAGAAGTCAAATGCGGACACAACAGATTTCTGGTTCTATTTATGCCTAAAAAAGCCCACTTCCCACAAAAGCCAAACTGATCCCAGGGGTAGATGCTTATCTGCCTTTAATTGTTGGTGATTAAATACATAATGGTAGGATGGCACATTTCAAGTGTGCAGTTCAGATCCCTTTATCATAAGCAGGGAAAAAAAAGAGAGTCTTAAAATAAACCCTAATAGAACCCTTAAGAAAATACAAAATATGATAAAATTCTGTTTTTCTGAACACGGCTCCAATCCCCAACTCCCTCTTCCCACGACAACATCATTAATATATAGGCAATTTCAGATACCTTTGCTTAAACTGCTTATGCCATCCATCATGAAGTGAGGATGCATGCTTAGCAGTTAAGGTATCAAGTATATATAGATTATACAAGCTATTTTATAGAGTGCCTTAACATAAACAATTGCTCAGACTGAGCCGAGAGCAGTTGGCCACCAAACTGAACAGAAACAAGAAGTGTGCGTGGGGGGAGGTTAAGCATTTAAGATATGCAACCATCTGTAGCGTTTGCCTAGGACTGCCGATGCGTACTTTTCATAATAAGCCAGATTGCAAGAGTAAATCTCTTTTTAAAATACAGATACACAGATATTGAAATACAGGTATATTAAAATAGTGCCTCTATAGCAGGGTATGAGGCAAGTGCCCTTGGCCTCCATGTGAGAAATCTAAGAGAATGCAGAGGAGGAGCTGAATAAACAAAGAAAACAATGATGCAGAAGTGCAGCAGCTGAGAGCATTGCTCTCAACTCCCAATCCCCAGCTCAGGCAGCTGAGACAACGTCTAAGAAGTTCCAGCTGAAAGAAGTCCGTGGTGAAGCAAGCTAGAACTGCATTTTGTATTTTACTTGAAGTGTTCTGTATCTGTGCAGCTGACTGATGGCTCACTACTGAATTTTGTTTCATTACTGGCGTTGGAACGAAAGACAGAACCTACAAGGGTGCTTTTTCTCCACAGGGCACGATGCACGTAAGGCTGGTGGACCACGCTGGAGAGAGACCTCCATTCTAAGACGTGTTTGGGGAACAGAGGGTGAGGGAGACATTTCTTAGGTTGCTGTGGTCTATCCCAGTGCTATCTGCTAGAATAAGCTGTAACATTACAACAACGCTCCTGTGGGAGCTGGAGAGTTAAGGGTCGGATGACAATCGCAAGCAAAGCCCAGCATTTTGCAGTATTTGTTTTAGAGGTTAACACACAGAGGCCTAATATAAATGTTTTATTTAAAGTAAAAAGTGTGCACAAATAAAGGGCATGATTACACAACAACGTTCAAGAGCATGTTCCATATGAAACAGGAAAATAGTAGTGACAATATTAACTAGCAGAGCACCCATAGGAATCCAACTCGCATACAAAAAGGAGGTTACTCCACATAAATACATCATGCTTCTGACATGGACACTTTCTCCAGAAGACAAAGCCTACTGCACTGGACTGTTTACACCCGATGTCCCTTCTGAATATTTATGACAGTTGCTATATGCTTAACAATGGAAAATAACTGTTAGTATCATGGCACTTTGGAGAAAATTAAAGTTTAAAAATGGGTTTCTGGTCATTTAAGATGTTTGTCACTTAGCAACATTCTTAACGGTTAGATACGTAAATAGAAAAAGTATCTTTTCTGTGACATTATATTTAAAAAAATACTAACTTTTGCTTTAAGCACAACAGACAGTGTTTTACTCCACCACTCTTCTGCAATGAACAGCAGGAATGCCCTTCCTTACCTAAAGCCATTTTACTTAATACCCCATATGAAATTAAGCCACTGTAGAGACAACGCTTTTCTTGTTTGCTTTAAGTAACTTCCAAGTTTAATATCAGTCAAGTCCTGATGTCTAAACTAGTCATGTGGGTGTAGAAGTCAGAGGCTAAACAATTAACCACAATTTTAAAACTGTATGTAAGCAATTCGCTTGACATGAACTAAACACACTGAAGTTATTATCTGCTCTTTAAAAGTAGGTTTACTCCAATATTTCACATTTGAAAATATACAACTTAGAGTTTAAGGGAACCTGATTTTTAACAGTGTGGAGGTCCAAAGCTTCCCTGAAATTGAGGCCCCTCCAACCACTTCCCAGTTCTGAAAACTCAGCCCAATACTTAAGAGTTTCCTATTCAATTTGCTGAGAAAAATATCACCTAAATACCGTACTATGACACTACTGTGTATTTGTGCAATCTCTCTCCTTGAAGCTAACATGCAAGTGAAAAAAAACATACACTGGAAGATTTGTGTTATGGATTTACAGTGTCGCCACACAAGGATTTTCAAGGAGAGACACCGACCAAACAGCAGTCTTACTGAAAGCTTCAGATAAGGTTTGCTAACTTGTGCTTAAAGATACTTAGATCTGCTTTCAGTAACACTTAGCTTGCCTTACAGCCCTTACTTACGTAAGAGATCCTTTTCTTAAATGTCTCTCAATCCCTTTTCTCCGAAAAAAAAAAAAAGTGGTACATTTGGCATTTCTTCAGCCTAAGACATTCAAAACTATCCTTTAAACATTAAAAATAAGAATTATCTGTGCTGTACATTACACTGTTTACTAACGTGAAATGTAAGAATCACACCTCCCAAAAGTCCTAGTTTGAACTGTTCTTTCGATTTATTCCAATTGCTTTACTATTGAGCCTACTACCAACGTTTAAGGTTTCATTGTGATTACAAATCACCATCTATAAGTGGAGACGTTAAGGGAGTGATTGGGGACAGCACCTATTTTTTCTAGATGTGCTTTTTCCACTGGCAAAGTGGAATGCCTTTCCAACAGTATGGCAGTAAGATTAAAAAAAAAAGGAAACGATGCCCTTGTCTAGGCCACAGCTGTAACACATGCAGTTCTGATACAGTTAAGACAGCAAGTGTAAAAACAATAAATAATAGTATGAGGCTCTACATCTATCAGTATTAGCTCCCCATTACTGCTAAATTACACTCTACAGATTTGATGTTTTTAAAGTATTCATTGAATTCCACTTATTTAAACTGACACTTTGTACCACATACAACCCTCAGCAAAAGGGACAGGCTCAGCAAGGCACTCTCTGTATCAGTGTACGATTCCCCGTGTATAATTTTGGAGCAAAGTTTACCGATTCTAATATTGAATTAATCAACCCCTTTTGGACAGGATCAGTATACCCTACTAAAGCCATCATTCCTGACCTACTCAGTTTAAAAATCTGCTCTCCTTGCTGTCATTTCAAGCTGAAGGGCGATAACACAGCTCTAACTTCTAAATCTAAGGAGAACAGGGAAATCAGATGTTTACAGAGATTTAGAACTACAGAAGTCATAAGGTCTTACTTGCCTTGCTGGAAAAACAAAAGTCCTTTAATGATATTTTATGACATCCCCTAACGCAATTTGGATTCTTAAAGCATTAAGAAAACTTTCCTTTATCGGGACGCCGTATTGGCGGATTACGCAGCCAGACCCCATTGTTCGGTCAGGAGCCCCAGAGACCAACTCGGACACTAAAATTCAAGTTTGGCAAGACTGTTGGAAAGTATAACATTTTAAATCTGGCAGCTGAAGGTTCAGCGTAACAACTGTCCTGGACAACAATTAGTACAAAAAGAAAACTAGTAATTCACAATAGGTGGCAAGGGTAAGATGTTCAGTTACTCATTTTACACAAGTGCATCCAAATGAAGAGACGTTTATCCATGCAGAAACAGACAGAGTAACAATTGGCACAGTCCAGAAACAGAGAATTCAGACACATTCCTCGGCTGACATCAAAAGAGGATTTATATATTCAAAGCCTTCAAATTCAGACTGGTCAATCTTCTTCACAATATCACTATTAAGATTAAAAAAAAAAAGTCAGCAGTTCAGCAAAATTAAAAAGGTAATGATTATTAACTGATAGTTTGTCTTAAAATTTAGACCTGTACAGTGGATTGCAGTTGAGAACACTTCCCTTCTCTCTTTTCTTCCTCTGTACCCTTACAGTTACCACTGTTTTTTTTCTAGCCCCTGTAATGGTAATAGAACACAAAACCACCCAGGAGTCGTGAGATCAGGCTGCTCCCACACACATATCCTCCCCACAAAGCAATCTGCAAGGTCTGCAGTTTTAAAACTTTCCCAAAACAGTCAGTTTTGTAAAAAAACGAAAACATTAGGGTGTGATAGATACTGCACCTGCATCAGCAACTTTAACTTCTAAACTGAACTTTACTTCTACTTCATGCATTTATAAAGGGATGATTAAGGTGCGTAGGTAACATCTATTAATCACTGTTTATGTTTACATAATACATGAACACTATACAAACCCAAGAAAAATCCCTAAAATGCAAACAGCAGTGGCTCAGTCCTTCTTTCACTAGAAAGGCCCTTCCCTCCTCATCCCAAATCAGGGCCTCTCAGGGGTGAGGAACCACAAATGCATTATCAAAATCAAATGCATTATCAAAATCAAATGCATTATCGTGCATTTTACCAAGGCTTTTCAGCCAGGACAATCCCACTTGCCTACTAAATTTAAATACCCCAACAAGACAAAGAAAGCATCTTCTTTTGTCCGGAACATCCAAGACTGAATCTATATAAACCAAACATTCTAGAAATATCATGGCTTAAAGTAATGTGGAAATAAACCACTTGACAAAACAGGTCTTTTCCTTCACACATTCATTTCTTGCAGATGATACCACTGAAGCTTGTAAAACAGCACTTATTCATACTTCCCCAAACAAAGATTCTTTGTAGTAACTTTCCCACTGTTAGTTGCTTTTTACAGCATGCCAGAGTACAATAACTAATCCAGCCGTAAGAAGCCTACCATGAGGACACGTAATAGAATTTTCCCCAAACTAACACAAGGAAACATTACTTCCTGCTTTACGTGTACTCTGTGTACTGTAACTGCAGCCTTTCAGTGTGGCTTTGTAACTCCTTCCCTGACTTACCAGAATATCTTAAGTTCTACATTACTTACTCATCATCTGGAGTGAGCTGCACAGGTTCATTGGTGAATTGGGAATCAAAGTTATCCAGACCAAATTCTCCAGATATATTTGGTTTAAATGGAGGCACCACTTGCTTTTGCTCCATCTAAGAATAAACGCACTTAGTAACACCAAGAATGAGTTACAACCTATTGAATTACTTTTAAACAAGGCTGGAAGTTACTATTATGTTTCTTCTATATACTTTCTACAAGCATTCTATTAATCTACTGTATTCACCGTACGTGAAAGGGTTAAAAGGTTCTGTATTGTTATTCCAGTACATCATAAGTTAAGAACTTATGTTTTACGTCATCTCTCATGCTCGAAATAAGTTGTCACGCCATCACTGCGTACACAGAAAACAAGCCACGCCAGTGGGCATTCACATACCAGATCCCAATCAACATTGCGGAAGAACGGATGTCCCTGGATATCTGCAAATCCCGTTTGAGGATGGCAGCCTAAACGTTCCTTTGGATCCTATGCAAGGAAGAAAATATTTCTAAATTAATGCCATGGCCTATACATCAAAAAAATACAAGTGTTACAAATTCCTGAGAAGTGAAGCACCAGAGTTACAATGGACACCGAACAACTAAGTTAATTTAATTTATTTTGGAAATTGTTCCAATTTTCTGCCTGAAATAGGCATGAATATATGGATGCCTTTAACAGAATTTTATATAAACAACCATGCCATCTTTCTTCATTTTTATTCAGACCCGTTTAAACACACCGTATGTTTCCGAGCAAACTTGGTTAGATTACAAGTGAATTTGATTCTTCCCTCACCCCTCCCTGAGCAGACTGACTATGCCAGGCAATCACATTGGGGTAGTAACTGCAGATTACTGATAAATACAGTGGAAAGAAGGTTATTTTAACAAGACAATTCCATCTCCATGTATGCATATGCACACATGTGCACACTACCACAGAGTTGCAACAGAAGCAGTGTTCTTGAACAGCGTTATTTCGAATAATTTTACAAAATCTGCTTTCTCCTGTCCCTCTTTCTCCCCTCTCCTGTAACGCTCACTAAATGAAGTCCAGTATGTGCTTGGACTAGTCCACTACCACATATGCACCTTTTGACTATCAGGCTAGCTAGCTTCCAGCAAAGAGTGAGCACGTACTGCCTCTGCATTTCCCTTGATGAAGTCATCAGCAGTTGCCAGAGTGATTTGCTAAGCTACTTCTATTTAAGAACCAAAATAAAGCTGGCAAGTTTGTCCCATTCCCCAGGTTAAAGAAATCATTCTGAGCATTTATAAGCCTTTCAGTTTGAAATTTACTCATGATCCCAGTCTGAGAATCTGGAGCTTCCAATTTTAAGGCAAGCATCTAGAATAGGTCTCCCAGCTCCACTGAAATTCTGCTTTAGGCTCACACCTCTTCTACCCTGTTTCTGTATGGCAGATAAAGTACAGCTGCTACAGATCGATTAATCAACAGGTTTTAAGAAAAACCAGATGCTCTTGAGACATCTTAAACAGCCCCCTTTAGCTCTTACCTTATTAAGGAAACTCTTTAGAACACCTGCTGCTTTAACAGAAAGGGATCGGGGAATTCGGATCTGTTTTTCCAAAATTACTGCAAGAAAACAAGTTTCCTATCAGCCTTTGCATCTTTAAAGTTAGATTAGAGGTAAGTAGAAATAAAGCACTAAAGTGTAGGAACACTCATGGTACTTACCTTGGAAAAGATAATCTTCTGTGTTCTGATCAGGATTGTCAGAACTCCCAACAATGTCAAATGGTGACCGGCCTGCCATCATTTCAAACATCAGTACACCAAGTGCCCACCAGTCTACGCTGAAGCCTAGAATTCAGAGGAGAAGACACCACTGAAGATATTTTTGAGAAAAAAAATCCAATACTTCTGGGGCTAAAACCAGACATGTTTTGAGAAGAATTAGTTCAAAACTTTAAGTCTTGCCAGTCTTTCCGATTATCTGTACAAAGGAGAGGTAACAATTGTACTAGACATTACGTCGTGCATTATGTGCGCACTAAGAGGAAATGCAAAAAGTTTAAAGGTTGGCGTTAGGACCTTAACAAAGGTTTAGATAATATTTAAACCTAGTCATTACTAACCAACAGGTGGTTTGTCATCCAGGGTGGGCGATAAGGACACAGAGGAAGTATGAGATTCTTAATAGCAGCAAGAGTCATTTATCGAGCTGAGCATATCTATTCTACTATTCACTGCTAAAGAAAACAAATTCCAGTAGCTAGGCTGGGATGGATATATTCTGGTCGGTCTAGAAAGTTTGCGATAAGGAAGGAAGATGTGAAGCCAGTCTGAAAGAGACATTCAATTGAAATAAGATGGTAGATTAAAAAGTATATATACTTTTTAAAAATAGTAATTAATTGTAGAACTTGTTACAATCTTAAGGGGAGAAAACAGATCAAAGATCTGCCTGGCACAGTACGGGAAGCTTAGGAAGAAAGGATAAGGAACAGGAAACATGCACAGTGAGCCTTCTATACTCTCTTGCTTCAGGTATCATGTCGACTTCCCGAACAAGCAATTGCATTGACAATTTCATTTTTAACACTGAGATTTGTGAAAGGGATGTCTACTATCTAGGCCCTTTGCAATGCATTTATATCTAACGCTATCATTGCTGCCAAATATAAAGCTCCACAACCAAACACAATTCAAGACTGCAAGTACATCAGTAGTATCTAAAGTAGTTATAAACAATAATAAATTTGGGAGACTCAAGCTATTCTTCCAAGACTGATAAAAAGAATTTAAAATGCAGAAGGCAATGTATCTCCTTTGATTGGTGTGATGTTTTCGGCCCTTCCTTTAAAGGGTTAATTTACTTTTTCAGACAGGATGTTGAATTACTATTGATCATGTATTTACTGTGGATTTGTACTTTCTACCGCTAAACAACTTGAGCAAGAAGTAAGAAACAATGTGAAAGTTATACGGCAGCAGTGAAAAGTTCAACTTACCATAATCCTCTCCCCGGAGAATTTCAGGTGCGATATAGTTTGGAGTCCCACAGAATGTGCTGGTTGTGTCACCAGGCCTCAGACCCTCCTTTAAGAAAAGATGGGAAGAAAATACTTTACAGATAGACAAAGATTCCACACTCCCCCTCTGCTAAGAGGGTAATTTTGAGTTAATTTAAGGATCCTGAATAAAATGCTTTCATTTTAGTAAAACTATACTTAAATTTGTATGTAAATTAATACAAAACACTACTTGTTGCAGAAGTAGGTTGCATCTAGAATCTCAACAGCATGGTACATATCTACCGACAAGATAATCTTTTAAGTTTTTAGCTAGTAAGCTCTACCACGTCTCCAACGATAGGCAAGTGGGAATAACTGAGGTATGGAGGAACAGCTTACATGACTGGAGTGTTGCAATGGACAAAACCAAGCTTTTCAGAGAAAAGCGTGTGATGCAGAATGAGGGGGAGTTACTCAAAGGAGTTGTGTAGTCGTCATCCCTGGACATTTTCAAGACCGAACTGAATAAAGCCCTTAGTAACCTGGCCTGTTTTATAGCTCACCCTGCTTTGAGCTGGAGTGTGGATTAGACTTCCGGAGGGCCTGTCTGACCTGTGTTATTTTATGCTTTTTGGTTGCTTAGCCAAAATTACAGCATTTAAAATAGTTCTAGTAGATCAGCATAATGGCAATTCCACAGCGAAGTCAAACCTGTGCTCCAGTGCCTTTGAGGTAACAAAGTTTTTCTAGAGGAAAATGGGAGGTGTCATAGAATCCAAATGGGAGCAAGTGACCAATGCACTCTTTCTGAATTCAAGCTATCTTGACTATTTCAGCCTACCCTTCCCAGGCAAGTTGATACAGCAGCTTTATAAAAACATAAACAGTAATATATGCCTAGTCTGTGCACTGTGGCATTTCTTTTTCTTTTCTCCATTTGTGGAAGTGAAATGAGTATACAGCCTGTCTGCACTGCGTATAAATGAAGACCTTGAAATTTCACATTTTTAAGTCTCTGCATCTTTTAACTTATGAACATTTCTTAATTGTTGATTTTCCTGGTTAGCAAGGAACTAGAGCTTACCTTGCACATGCCATAATCTGTGAGTTTAATATGCCCTTCAGAATCTAGTAGCACATTATCCAGTTTTAAATCCCTGTAGATTATCCCTCGTTCATGTAAATAGTTCAACGCTAGACTGATTTCAGCAGAATAAAACCTAGTATAGAAAGAGATATTGATTACTGAATTAATCAAAAACCCAAATGACAATGATATAGTCTTGGTAGTATGATACTTTTCTAAATATAATGCCACGTATTCTATTATTTTTCATCAGAGAAGTGGGCAAGTTGTTTATAATCATACAAACGTTTCTGCCCTCAGTCACTTAAAATATTATTTTGAATTAATATTAATGTCTACTGAAATCATCCCTTTCATCTCATGATCTGAGATGAAGCATATGCACCAAGAACTCAGCATTTGCCTGGACAGCTGGTAGTGGTTGTTGTAAGAGAAACACATTGATATCATTAGACTGTAAAAAAAAAAAACCCACCAGCCAAAAAAACGAAACCACAGAAGTGTTTTTCTAGATAAAAATTCAGAATCAGGCTGAAGCCATCTAGGGTAATGCTAAGACAAACAATACCTAAATGCTTCCTATTACAGTTCTTCCTTGAAACAAAAATGCGGTAGCTTGCAGCATTAAAATGAGGATGCAGTTTCACATTCCTTAAATCCTTAATATCTGGAGAGGATTTGCTAGCTCATCATCATAATCTCTGCACGACTGCACTGTGTCAGAAAACCAACTGTTTTGATGCAAGAGATCTGGAATTAGACATACCTGGCATGCTCCTCTGGCAGCTTTCTCTGTCTCTGCATATGAAACATTAGATCTCCTCCATTTACATACTCTATAACAAAGAATAACCTGAAACACACAGGAGTTGGTTACAAATAATTGTATACAAAGCTCAAAAGAGGTTTGAGATGTTCCAGGTCTGTTATTGAACAATGTCAATTCAGCTCCTCCCATCTCTCTGGTAACATAGCTGGTTTCACCATTTTCCGTTTGAATAAATTCCTAAAGTTAAAAATCAAGTATATGACGTTTCCTTAGAGAATTCCTTTATTGCTAAAGGAAAGTAAGTAATCCTTCTCACATTCCTAATTCAGTATAGCTACTGCTTGTCATTATTACATATGCAACTATATAAATAGATTCACATCAGTTTCTATGCACAAAGGAGGAAAAAAAAATTCTCATTTTCCTTCCTGATCCCTTCAATCTCCTTTGTTTGTGATTAGTACTACATTACAAATATTCCTTCTTCTCACTTCTCTCCACTACTTTGTCACATTTTCAGACAGCAAGGATGTTGTTTAAATACACAATAGCTATGTTTTATATATACCAAAAATTATTACTGTATAAAATAGTAATTTAGTCTACTGCAATCTCTTCTCCTATATATAAACACAAAGGAAAATAATAATTTTCATCTCTATTACTCTGCTTTCCTTTTTAAAATACAGGTACTATTTTCTGAGTTTTGCTCAGAGATTCATCTTCACAGAGTCCATGCAAGTTTTTGTGCCTCTGATTTCTCTCTTCCCGAACCCTTTTTCCCCTCCAGTTCTAGGTTCTGTCTTCTACCTCATATTCTTCAGCCTTTTTTCCTGCTAGCTGCTCCTCTCTTCCTGTGCAGAATCCTTCCCATCATACCTACCACTACTTTACATTCTTTGGCATCTTCCCAGTCTGAAAAGCTCAAATGAAGAACGTGGCTGTTTGCTCATAAAACGCTACAGTGATTTACAGTACACTGAGTTTTGCTACCTACCTAACACTTCATGCTTTAAACAGTCCTTTGAGGTGCCTAACCGTATGAAGTATTTTTTGAATAAGACTATCTTATTATCTTACGACCTTTACCTGCTTTCTGTCTGAAAGCAAGAGTGTAGTCCAACAAGAAAGGGATGATTCGAAGCCTGTTCAAAGACGTGTTTCTCTGTCTGAACCCAATCAATATCCTGTTTAAGAGAAGTGACATTCAGAAAATGATTGTTGCGCTTCTTAGGTCAAGTATTAATAGCAATTAGCAGAAAGATATTCAAGTGTTTTGCCGTCCTCTATTTACTTCCAAGAAATTAAATATTTTACAGTTCTCCAATGTGAAATAATACAATTTAGCATACTCATTTTTTTCCTGTCTTGAGTGCCCCATACTTTTAGCCTCACTTTGTAACTACAGTTGCGAATGAAAAAACACTCATCTATAAAAGATAAACTGGTACAGACAAATGTAAAGTAGCATCAAGAAATGCAAAAGAAATCAATGGTAGACTGAGAAATAAATGCAAAAGCTCTTGAATAGCAAACCACAGTCACTTGAGTCTTTTCAGAGTAGCCTAAAGAAACACAAGGGAAATCTGCAGCAACAAGAGATGTTTACAGTCTAATACTGCAATTCTGATTAGTTTCCACTAATCACTGTGTAAGCTACAAACAAATTGTTAAGATGGAGGTCTGATTTAAAGTGCAATTAAAATAACATTGTGAGTCCTCCTTTGTAAGACAAACCCAAACTTGAACATATGAAAACCAGACTCCACTCATTTCTTTTTCAGCCCAGCAAGCCGACATAATAGGAGATATATGGAATACCGCTGCAAGATAACAAAGCAACTTGGGCTTCTTAACTCAAATTCTGCAGGAGCACTGCTGCAGACTGCTGATCACAAAAGGAGACACTGACAACAGAGGCAATGAGGCTCACAGCAGAAACTGCTGGCTCAGGAGGGCAGCTGTGAGCTACCAGTTTGTCCATGAAGACCTCAAAATTGGTTATGTGTTTTGTGAACCTTCTATAGTATAGTAAATTTATGAAACCACATGTTTATTTTTCTATTAGTGTTGCAGACCCAGAATCCTGGCTCCCACCTTGCAGCAGACACTGAAGCTCTTTGGAAGAGTTGCCCTATTTATTGATAAAAAGCTTGCCTACCTCATCATCGTTGACGAGCTCTTTCTTCACCACTTTCATTGCATAAATGCGTTCAGTTTTCTTCAATCGAACAAGCAGTACTTTGGCATAACTGCCTCTTCCTATAACTCGGAGCAAATCAAAATCCTGAAGACCCAGACTGGAGGAAGCTTTGCCACTTTCTCTAATGCTCATTGCCTGTTGATAAAGATACTTTGAAATTAGTAAGCAGGCTTGTCAATTTTAACAACTGCAGAAGACAGAATTTCACATAGAACAGCAGAATTAATATAAACAAGTAATTCAATTAACACTTGTTATTCTTAAAACTGTTCTGTCCTGGAAAGGAATGTGGGGGGAAAGGAAGGAGGCAGAGGAGACTTGGCAGATAAGAAACAAACAAAACTGGAGGAGGTTTGGAATACTTTCTAAGCCAAAGCACATCTGTAATTTCCAAACCAAAGCACATCTCAGCTCAAGGTTCAAAATAAAATAGCTTGCAAGCCATACATGCATATAACTGAGCGAGCAACCCAAATGTGCTTTATGTACTAGTTTTCAGTTTGTGACAAATTCAGTTACCAAAATATTGAAATTGACAGAGACAAAGGCTTTAAGATCTCTGAATACACTTAGCACAGTTAAGATAATTTACCTCTTTTTCTTCACCAACATGATCCAAGCTCTCATGACTTGAGGGATGGTACGGAATCACTAGAGGTGCAAGAAAAGCGATTAGACCAATGCAACACAACAGTATTTTCTTTTGCCTTAAAATCTCCCCCCACAAGAGCTCTACCAGAGATACAAAACATGCATTTAAATTACATGTTAAGTATTCTAAATTGTTGGGTTTGGTTTTTTGTTTTCTTTAAACCATCAGAACCATTCTTTTGCAAAACTGAATGAATAATCAGTTATGGCTAATATAAAACCCTGTAATTATATTTGGAGATCTCTTCAGATTAATCGCGACCACACACAGAGAATCTTGTGCAGAACAGTGGTTTGTTTGATTTTTAAACTGATCATTGTCTATACGCAAATTCAAATGTTAGGACCATCACTGACTGCTACAAGAATTAACTCATTCAGCTACCGAGCCAGCAGAAATACTGTTAATTCTGTTAAAGGGGTTTTTTTGGTTGTTGTTTGATTGATCAGGGCATTCAAAGTAAGCAGCTTACTGATGGAAAAATGTAACTGACAGCCTAAATTCTTCCTTTTTAGCCAAGTTTCTTAAATTGATAAGATACGGAAAACTGAGGAATTTTTATATTTATACCCCCTTTAGCATTACAAAGTTGTCTTATTTTTCTTGTTCTATGAACAAAAGTAAGGAAGAGTTTTTAAAATAATTTACGTAAAGTTATTTTGCTTTAATTTAAAACCCAAAGTTCATGTTTCAGCAACTTACAGGAATTTAAAGAAAACAATTACTGATCTCACCTGATTCTACATTATCCGGATGCACTGATGATGGATCCATAGGCATTATTGGTTCCTACAAATATGCACAGGATTTTTGTAACAGACTGTCCAAGTGTGAGACACATTATTTTAGAGACAATACATGAAATAAACGATCCCTGAGGAATATAATCCAACTACTTTTTAACTTGATTAGTCAACATCGTTACTGCTCTAATCCATACACAATAAAAAGAAACACTGCAGTCCTTATTTTACCTATTTTCCAGAAGTTATTACCCGTTTCCAGAAGCTGCTGAAGTGACAACTTAGTACAACAGAAAAAAGAAGTATAGCAGATGAGAAGTGAGACAGAAAAGCTCAAGTACTTCAGCAGTACATATATTAGTCAAACGAATTCACAAAATGCAGACTTGTACCTGTCTGCTGTTAATATTAAACCAGGAGCAGTAATAATCTAAATTTTTCTGGGTACTTAAGAACTAAAAATTATTTAATTTCTTGGGAGAAAAGTCGAAACTTCTGCACCTCATCTTCCTTTTCTGTAAAATGGAAAATAGTCCAATAATCTAACAGATGTTTAGAGAATTTGTTTTACCTGCACTTCACTTTCAAGATGTAAAATAGCGTGTGTATATATATATTGCTATGTAACAACATTGTGATGGATGAAATAAACATCACTTATATTTTTTATATTTGACACAGGAAAAAATAGCAGACATGAAGTTAGACTCCCGTGTTGCCACTGAATTACCATTCGGTTAAGTGATTCCCAAACTTTCTCGCAAAGCGTCACAGTAACCATGAAGAATGATGTTTCACCTACTGTGATTATTTGCAGACTACAGTTTGTAAACCATTAGTGTAAAATAGGCTTTTCTGTTTGATTGGTCAGCTGTTGTTTTTTAAAGACAACTTTTCAGAGATAAGTTTTACTTACTGGTTGTAGCGTGTGACGGCCACATTCAATACTGACAAGTTTGTGACACTTCTTGTGAACAAGCAGTTTGCAATTGATGCATTTATATCCCTGGCGACCCAGGCCCCATATTCGGTCAGTGCAGATGGCACAATGAGCTCTCTAGAATGACAAATCAACAAAACCGAATAAACAGCAAAACTAAACAATAAAAACTCTTCAGTCACATTTTCATTAACAAAGAAAAGAACATACGACAGGAGATCAGAGAGATCCCGACTGAACTTGCCACTATACCAAGAGTCTCCATCTGAAAACTTTAAGAATGAACCAGCAGATACACTACAGAGGAGCTCAAAAATCACAGCTGAATAATAAGCAGCAACTGCTGAACAGAAAGTCTGCATCTACACAGAAAGGTGCAGGCACAGCCAGCCTCTTCTGCTGCCCACAAACCCAGAGAGACATGAGCCAACTCCAGGTCAAAAGTATTGCAGCTGAATCAGCAGGCTGCTGCGCCCAAGCTAATTTGCGACATGTCTTGTCATCTCTCTGTGTAGATGAGCCCTTACATTTGCACAGAGGGAAGCAGGAGAGCAAAAGCATCAACACGTTAAACCACCAGATGACAAGAAATGGGAAGATCACCACTCACTGAAGGACATTCATACAACAACTCAAAAGAACCATGAAAACAGTGCCTACAAAAGCAAGAGGGGAAAGTGATTAAACTATGGTGCCTTGACAGCCTGTGACCTGGAAAAGGTAATTAAAAAAAAAAAGCAGACGTTAGGTATGAAGGATGCTCAAGATTAAGTTTAGTGGAGACAATCTCAAGCATTAAGCATGCAACACACTAAGCTTAGAAAAGAAGGAAAGCTTATTGAAGCTGTCAAGGAACCTGACTTACTCAAGTATTTTGGGTTTGGTTTTTGATGTTGCTTTTTCTAAGTACAACAGGCAGCCTCTTGGTCCTTAGGTAATTATATTTGACCATTGCTTCTTGAAAACATTACAAATGACTTCTTAGTTTCAGTTGACTATATGCCATCATAAGCAAGCTGTTTGGAGAAACTTCTCAGTTTTTCATTTAGAAGTCGTGAAGGAGAAGTCTGTGCATCATAAGCGGGTTCAGACCTTTTTACTCCCAGAACTTAAAGAACTGAAAATGTACTTTCAGCTCATAGTCATCTACTGCCAGTGTTCAAGTTTGCCCTCTGGGAAGATTTTAAGGGAACACGGGAGCATTTATATAATTGACACCACGGTTTCAGAGTATACGTGAAGTGAATTGCAACCAATTTATTTTTTTCTATTATAAGTTCTTGATAATTTAATAATGATGAAGTTTCCTGAAACTACAGGGTTACCAGAAGTCTAAATACTATAGACAAACAACAAAAATGAGAATAAAACTACCTTATAATTTTTCAAGGCAGTGACATCGTAATGACAAAAGTAAGACATCCCTGTATCACGGTTTTAAGTACCCAACAAGAGTCTCACCCTGTTAAATCGTTTGGCTTGGAAAGTGTGACCATTTGCACAATAGAGCTTTCGCCACCGGCGGGCGCCTCGGCGATAAATGGATTCTAAGAGGAAAAACATACGATTATATCCATAAAAATATAAACACAGGACTACATCATCTTCTCATGGACATTTCTGCGTAGAGTGATTTGCAGAGTAAAGTTTCACTCTGACTACACCTTACAAAAACACAGAGTAATGTTCCAAGTACCTTTTTCATTTTTTAATTTTTGGACAAAATTTGAAATAGAAAATCCCGATCAACTCAAAGTTAATTCTGGTTTTCCAACCTTAAAAGGAACAGTGAGTCAGGAGAAGGAAAACCGCCCAAACAATACAAACCCTTGTGTGCGAAGTATGCACCTACCTTCCCTAAACTTGGGGAGGAGCTGTGGGGAAAGGGAAGGAGGAAAGAAGGTGAATTTCAGGAACATGTCCTGATTTATAAGATCACTTGCACAAATCCTCCAGTGTTTTAGATCCACAGCTGCCACTGTTTGGGGGGTTTTGGGGGTTTTTTTTGGGGTTTTTTTTTTTTTTGTTATTTTATACTAGAGGCATGCCAGGAACCAAAATCGAAAACTAGAATATGCAAAGCTACACTGAATTGCAAATCTATTTCTGATTCAGTCTGCAACCTCATTTTTTCAGAAAAGCAGCATTATTCATACTGCCAAAGTTAACTTTTAAGCATGCACATTTACATTTGTCAGAGGCTCGGGTATCAAGCTGACAGATGTGTGTGTGCGTAACATACGCATGCTCTTGTATAAACCTTTAAGACAGAGGGGAAAATGACCTCTTTAATGTCTGCCACATTAGGTAACATAATTTAAGAGGTTTTTGGAGAACACTCCTGATATTACCTAAACATTGATTTAAAATGAATTAACCACAGATCTCTAAATGGTGATACAAGTCATTACCATTGGTTACCATTGGTTACAAGCCCTTGTTCACATTAGTCAGCCAGCAATCTGGCAACTACCAAAAAGATAGGAATAGGATATAAAACTGTCACACTAGAAGAAGCAAAAGCAAGGAAAGCAGAGTGACATGGATAGTTAACAGGAATGTGAAATGCTTATTAACCATGATTCAGAAATGACAAACAGCATTTAAGTTTAGCAAAACTTTCTATTCCTTTTAAATACTTAATTTGCAAACATTTGCATTATTAATATTCGTAAGTGTAGGATGCCAAACCATAGAATATCAAGATCTTCTAAAACAGGAAATCTGAATTCCTGATTTTCTGTACTTCTTAACTAAAACGCCTACTTACTATCTTCTCCCGGACAAGGCATGCCAGGCCGTTCTGGTACACAAGGAAATACTGCAAGAAAAACATTAACTTCTGATTAGTTTTTATTTTGGACAGAAAATAAATCTTTAGATTAGATATAACACTTCTGAAACGCATTCAACCATTCAGGAAGCCAGCACAGACTACACTTTAACAAAACCTTGTGGAAGAGCAGGTGAGATGAAAAGCTGCCACAAAACCCTTTGCTGGGCACAACAGTGATCTACGTGAGAAACATGAGCAAAAAGCAGAATAAACCAAGTTATTTCCTAAAGAAAGTAACCAGAAAAAAAGTAATGACTCTGGTTTCTCGTATGACCAATCACAGTCAGTATTTGGAAATCTTTACTATAAACATATTATATTACACTGTCCTAACAGCTACATATGATCTTGTCTACATTAGCTATTGTTTTCAGTTTATTTAGCTTCAGTAACTGTCAGAGAGAAGTATAACTGAGGAGAGAGAGCCCTGGTGCTGGTTTAATCAGAAGCTTATCAAACAAAAATAGAGAAAGGGCAGATCAAAAAACATACTGAAGTAATATATACAGAAACAGTGAAACATATACAGAAATGGATGACATTCTTCCACTTTTTAAAAGTCTTTGTGGAAGCTGAAAATGAGCTGATGGTGAACTGGATTTTTTGCATCGTTTTAGAGGCCCATGTTAAGACACTGTAGTGTAATAAACTCACTAAGACTTTACAATGATCCCCGGCTTCTCTGTTGTAATCTCTGCTAAACTGAAATCTATCCTCTACTTGTAAGAAATTACCAGCAGTAAGAAAAGCTGCGGAAGCTACCAAAATAGGCATATAGCCCTGAAAAATAAATATTGAACAATTACACAAACATGGGCACGATATTATTACGTTCAAAACTGGTCTAAAGTAACTAATTTAGAAAAGTCAAACTTTTGACTAATCTGGCATCACAAACAGAGCTCATCAACTTTTTTTTCCTAATACAGATGCTGCTCTAAAGCACTTATCAATAACAACGTGTAGGACACAGTACTATGTATCTTCTACCGTTAGTTGCCAGCAAGCATACAAAGGCGCTTGCGATGAATGAATGGAAGAGCCAGGGGCAGTCTCTCATTAATAAACTAAGTGAAGTATTTTTTCCTCTCTTTATGAAGAACACTGACAAAGTGCTGACAGCTAAAAAGCGTGGTGCATGGTATTCAGAATGCCACAACAGGATTTAATTGAGGAGGATGGAATAGTGCAAAAGACAGGTATAATGCCAGGTAAAAATTCCACCTCTTCACAGGTACAAACATGAGAAGTGACACAGTAAATTTCACCATACCATGAATTAGAAGCTCTGAATCCTTGTTTAGCTCATACAACCGAAAGGCCTCTTCTAACTCCAGCTGGGAAGAAACCGTACATGGATCTCCTGTGGAAAGAAAAGAGAACACCACAAAACTCAATCCAATTAGCTCTGTACTATTCAGCAGTTCCCTCACGGTTGGTTTTAAGATAATTATTGTGGCAAAACCGAACAATATTCTCAGGTGTGGTAGTATTTATTTTTAACACTGTCCAGAGAGTACATCTGAAAATACAGTCATATTGAATGCTTTCAGGGAAAATAAAAATATGAGATATTCCCAAGAGGCAAGCAGATAATAATCACAAAACATCATTGGTTTGGTCTGCTACAAGCATGGCTACACATCATTTCAGTACAGGAGGTGCAGGTTATCTTCCTGCACCTAAAATCCTTCTAGAATTCCACTTTATTTCATGGATTTTTAATTAGGACTGAGTCAATTTATTTTCACAGCTGCTTCAGCAGTGTCAAGATTTTAACCAGGAGGCACAAAAGCAGTTAGACCTTTAGTCTTTCCTCAAACGTCAATCAAGACATTGGACAAACCATGTAACCTAAGTGAAAACACCCCGTTTTTCTGATTTTCATTACTACTTTCACACTCACAGGACTATTTGAAGTAAAATCCCTTAAAGAAAGGGCACCAAGGCAGGAAAAAAGTGTGGGTTGGTTGTTGTGGGTTTTTTCTTTTTTTATAAAACAACTGCAGCTTTTGTTGACCATTTGAGATGGAGCAGATTATCATACAGGCACTTTGTATGTATCTTAAAGTTTCTCCAACAGGACTGCGTTGGATTGCTGCAACAACTCTGAGTTGGAAGTAAGAGTTTAGGACTGCAAGGTCCCTTTGTAGATATCTACTTTATATTTCTAAAAAAATGTCACGTATCCACAAAGGTATTACAAAATCATTTAAAAAACATTTAATTACATCAGGGCAATTTTGGCATATTTTGACGGGGTGGGTGAGGAACAAAGGAGATCAAGGTAGAGATCTGCTATGTTCATGATCAGGAGAAAGAAGGACCTTAAATTCTGGCCTTGGTTCATACTCCTTCAGGGACACAGCCTGTACTTCACCTGTTTCTCAAGATTCATCTAAAGACTTCAACTGATATTTTAACTGATGTCCCATGCCCGTCAGTGCCTAGAAATGGCTATGAAGACTGAAAAGAACAGCCATGCAACAAAACATTTTCTTTGGTGTCTGACACAGATTAGTAACGTTATAAAAAAATGTATCCCCCCTAAAAGAAGGCATCTTGTTCAAAACAATACTACAACTGAAACACGTTTAAAGCAATCTTGAATCTGAATCATTACTGTCCCAAAGAAAGAAAATACTTCTGGGTATTAGTTCAACTTCCCCCCACCCCCTCCACCTACACAACATGTTCTGTGTGAGAACACGGGAACATGGGATTTATCTCTGCCTGCTCATACTCCAGCAGGTGAGCAGAACAAGCTTCTTTCTAGCCAAAATCCCATACAGCAAGTACGCTGTCATACAACGTTTCAAGTTTTTAACAGAAATACTACTTTCCACACCCTTAAGTGGTAAACTGGTTGTGGGTAACTGAACCAGAGGAAGGCAGAACTTCCGTCTCAGCTGAACTGGATCTAATCCGAAAGTTTTACTGCTTTGACTCTTTGGTCAATACCACGGTTTGAAAGCTAATTAGCAACAGCCTATTAACTGTTCTCTTTCTGTTCTGTACTGCAAGATATCAAAATTAATACAGGAGTTGCTAAGGCTTTTCAGTAGAACCACGCACCTAGCGGGCAGGAGGGTATTTAAAACTCACCCTATAGAAGTTTTCCCAGTTAATTTGTTTTGTTTCTAACGTATCCATTCTTTTACATAGTTAAAATATTAGTAATACATTTAAACTGTCCATTTGCAGCATTATGTTTTTATTCTTTTCTGCATGTCATAATCCTCAAAACTATGCTTTTAAGCCACACTGCCTTCCCGCTACAATCAGCCTACCTGGACATCAAACTGCCCACCCACTGCACAAACTCACACAGTACAGAGCGCGGGGGGAGGAGAAGGAATTTATTCGCACTCGCTATGAGAATCAACAAACCAGTTTTGCTTCATTTGTTTCCGACACCTGCACAGACAGTTTTGTGTTTCTTTTTGGCAGAAAAGGAGGCTCTCGGGAACATACACCATGCTTCAAACTAGGAACAGAAAGTTTAGAGACATTAGTAGCAAGCTTCCGAATTAAATCTGACTTGCACGTTAGTTTTTTATTGATCACAACTTAGCTGACAATGGCCATAGCACACAACTGATTCTCTCCAACACTGCTCTCAGACTCACAATTTCACTTTAAAATCTAAAGAGGAATAACAGAAGTCTTAATCCACAAAGTGTTTTTAGTGGTGACCTGGTACGTAAAACAGATGAGCTACAAGCATCCTTTCAGCAAGATCAGACTAGTAAGAATTTTGCAGCCATCTAAAGAAAGCCAAGATAAAGCATCAGGAATTACTTACATATATATATACACACAATTTGAATTACAGAGCAAGAAACAACAGACTGAACACAACCACGAGGCCAGTTTCATCCTACAGTACATTACGCAAGACAGAGGTAAGATGAACTGACTGCGCACAGATAAAATAGAAATTTGTCTAAAATCAAATCGAGTTAATTCTATTTTCCAGTTGAATCCAACCATTGTTTTTTAAGTGATTCCACTCAACTAAATGAGGTCTCCCTTTGTGTGCCATTACCTCTACAGAACAGAAGTCGTTGAACAAGATGCTCTGCATCTTGCAAAGGCTAAAAAGACATTTAGTAAATGACAAATAAGAAACTCTGTGACTAGGTAAATCCAGTTTAGTCACATACTGACTGAATTGCTTGATCAGATAAGTAATGAAAAGACAGCCTGGATACCATATCTTGTCTTACACTACAAGAAGCACGGATAGGAATATAACAAGCATCTCTGCACGCACATTTCCTCACACTACTATTAAAGAGGAACTATAGTTCTAGTGAAGAGAACGCGATACAGGAATTTTCCAATAAAGCAAATTATGAGTTTTTAGAGAGAATGCCAACTGAAAACACTAAAGATTGGTGGAGTGAGGAAGAGAGGAGGCAGGGGTCTTGGCAAGAAGCCACACATTTTATATGCAAGGATTGCTCATAATAAAGACAGGGATTTTTTTTTTTTAAACACACCCTTCACCAGATTAACTTTTTCTCTACTGACATCAAACTGGAAGTCAATGATTAAAGCAAACACAGATTGCTTGTGAAAATGGAATCCTATGTGAATACATGAAAAAAAATTAGTCTAAGAGCAGCTTTCCTTTTTATAAAAAAGTGTCTCTAAAGAGCAGAAATTGAGACAAAACTGTTCCTTCCAGTAAACCACTGAACCCGCACAGAATTTTCTACAAATGTTTCCTTAAAAAGATATGTACTTCTTGCCATGACTGACTCTCCCTCTTCAGTGAGAAGTGTGTATTATCCTCAATATAAAACAAACCAACAAGCTTAACATGAAGTAAACATTCAACTCTGCACAGAAGTTTGGTCATAAACATCGTTCGTTTTACGTTACTGCATCTGTCTGGTGTAAATAACTTGGGAACGATGAGAGGAAGGAAAAAGAAAAAGAAAGAAAACCTGTTCAGATTCCCCAGACCACATAATCTTCAATACACCTGCCCATGTAGTACTTGCAAAAATCAGCTTTGGTCCATGTTTAGCTTTAAGCTCTGAATAAACTGGCAGTCACCCAATTTTGAATGGCAAAGCTGTGAGAAGGGGAGGAAGCAGTTCTGTAAGCACCATTTATGCTAATCACCACATACAAACACTAATCACTGCCGACAAATGACTACACATTATGGCCTTTCATGCATTGCATCAAGTACTTAGCATGCTAAAATAACTCAGCAGCTATTTCATAATTCAGCCATCTCTCTGGTGTAGCTCAACCTATGTGTACGTTTCCACAAAGAAAATAGGAACTACAAGTAACCTTTTCAAAATATTACTAATGTATACATCCAGCTCAGAACTGGACCACATCTGTTAAGGAAAAGGGAGAACGGACTCTCCAAGGTGAACTTTAACATGGATAACCTAAGTGCTAGAGATGACAAGAGTTCTCAGGCAAGGCTGTTACTCCTACACTTTGATGAAAAGATACTTGGGGAAGTATTTTTTTCTCTTTTAATAGTTAGAAAAAGTTTTACTAATAGTTACGTGTTAAGAGACTTAAGTTACTAAAGTAACAGCTGACACAAACACTCAAATAGAATGGGTTTGGTAAAACATACAACTCAGCTATATATTAAATTGTATCAATATTGAAGATGAATACTGTAATTTCTATCATTTAAGGTTGGTTTAACTCAAAGATTTAAGACTTAAGGGGAACCATGAGCTTCTTCAGCAGTATACTTTCACTTCCTTCCTAATAAATGCTGACATTGAATTCCTATTTTTATAATCACTGAGTTTTAATTTATTTAGTCAGTAAAAAAAACCCAGAGCTCTCCACACTAAGTCATTTGAAACAACGACCTTTCCATTAAGATATACTTACAAAGGTCTTGGATAACCATTATTTTTAGAGTCAGTTTTACTATTTCTAAAAACATATTTATGAAGTATGTTTTATAAGCTTATCTTACAAAAGCAGAGGGAAAGCAAAGGACGAAAGGGAGAGGAGAGCTAGACAGCTGAGGAACATATTGATCAAATATTTGTCATGAGACCAAGCACCAAGCATCGATTTACCTTCTTCATCAATCCATTTCATGGTGAAAAGCTGTTCGTTGTCAAAGGAGCACATGTCTCGAACTTCATTGCACAGTCCCTCAAATGAGATGGAAGGTTCGAAATATGTTATCATGATGTCCCTGAGCAAGAAAAAAATAAATTTCAGACATTATACTGCAATATGTAGCATTCAGTCATCACCTCTAATGCCTTCCATACACCACTAATATGAAACCCATCCCTACTGCAGCCCCCTAAAAAAATATTAAAGTAATACTAGTAAACCATTAGCATGTAAGTCCCCTTCCTGTAGCAAAGTCAGGCTCCAAGTGATTTTTATTCCCAACCACTTGACATTTAACCCTTCAGGTACCTGCTGAAAAAAAATTAAGATTTAAATGCTCAAATAACTATGAAGTGAGTTGCAGCAGATATTGACCACACACAGAAATGAGATATATTGTACCAGTGGAAACCAAATGCTGCAAAAATTTTGAAGAACATTATTAACCTATTGCAGGGTTTGCTTGCTCTTTAATAGTTATTTTGTTATTAGATATCAAAATGTTGTAAAAAAGTATACATCTTCTCCAACTAAATTTTGACTGCGTAGATGTTATGAAACATTAATGAAAATTATTAAACAGGTTTCCTAGCAGATTAGGGGTGATGTTCCAAATATTAAAAGCATCTTTAAAAAAGAGACCCGTGATGCTTCACCACTATGATGGGGAAGGCAGACAGAGAGGCATATACTGAGAATTAAAATTTACTACTTTACTGTTAAGCGGGATGGTTATTTCTGTTATAATTAAAATTAAGAGTTAGTTAACCTGGTGTTTTAAATATGTTAACATAAAATGCTGACCCATTGTCTTGGTATTTGCTGATCCTTAAAGGGGTGCAGGTGACCCAGGGTTGCTGCACTTTAAACAAAGGATTTCAGAGATACAGTTTGAAGGCAAGTGGAGAAAAAAAGAGAGAAGGCTCTTTACAACATTACTCTTCAAACATCTTGTAAAGCCCGATGTCTAAGCTGTAAGACTAATCTTCCCATAAAAACCTGAGCTCGTTGGGATTTGTTTCAGTTGGTGCCAGCCGCCAGCACTGTTTTGTGGGGGGCAGGGGCATGGAATTGAAGCAACAGACAAAATTTATATCGGGTCAAAATTCACATCAACATACCTACCAGACTGAAGCGTACATATGCAGCAAGTTAAATGTCTTCAAATCATCTTGGGCACGGGCAGAGTTGTATCAAGTACATGACTTAACATAACATACTGTAGTCACTGAACCTGAACCACTTTCAGGAACACCAGAGAACACACGTGATAAACATGCTTTCCTGAGGCTCCTTTAAGTTCAGCAGCATGAATAAAATAAACTAGCAATTTCTATGCACTCTAGAAGAACAGCTAGCCTACTTCTGGATTTATGAGCATGACACGAGCTAGTTTAGTTAGAGGGAAAGACTCCAGTAAACGGTTAGGATAGTGAAACGACACCTCTTCAATAATCTGAATAGAGCAGTCAAAAAGCTGCTACATTATTTGCTTGAGAAAGCACTCCTTTCCACACAAGACAAAATGCAAGACACAACAATATTTGGACCCCAATATTTAGACACAGAACAGTACTTTGGGGCAAACTTTGGGGCTTCATTTTGAAACACCCGATTGCGCCCATCCCACAAGGCAAACTGTGTTCTCTCCCTTTACATCCTCTCTCAAAATGCACGGACTGTGAACCCAGCGCCAGTGTTTGCCTGTACAAACCGCGGCCGATTTAACAGTGCCTTACTGTTACAGACACGAAGGCATCAACCAAAGAGAAACCCGGAGGCTGTATCAGGAGGCAAAGTCTTAACCTGTATTTCCTGTTTTTCAGGGAAGGAAATAAGGCACTGCTTACTTAGCAGCTTCGCTGATTTTGTGCTAAAGTTTACCATCTCCTCACTTACATTTTAGTGCAGAGATACTCACTTTGGAATGTTTTCTTAAACAAAAAGTTAAGTTCTGAAGGGCAATGAGAAGTCAGAGTTAAGTATTTCAACTATTGCAGTTTATTTTGCAACTGATCTAGTCAGTAAAGGGAGACAGCATGTTAAAAGCAGCAGCGACTACATGACTACAATGGTCAGACGAGCAAGTAGTTAGGTGACAGATCACAGTCCCCAGAGACAGTCATCACTGATGCTCTAGCAAAAAATGAACACTTAAAAAAAATTAGTAAAAGCTGTTCAGCAGTTTTTCAAATTTAGTAACTCAAGTCCACTTAAAATAGATCTATCTGTGCTACAGACAAGGTCACAATGTTAAGATGTACTGAACTGTACTGTAGGAATCCCACTGTATCTACAGCATAAAAGCTGGTACCCATTGAAAAAAACTCTTCTTCCTTGTTGGTAGCTTCAAGTGACAAAATAGTTGCCCTTCAAATAAAAGGGGAGTTTAATTATTTTAGAATTTAAGCAAGTTCTCTAAATTACTACTCTAATACCTCCAACAGGACATGTATTGGACAGTTATTTAACACATTTGGAAGATCTTACAGTCCCTGTTACACAAACCCTAATCAGTCTTTCAGAGAACCCTAGCTAACAGCAATATGGAGAAAAAAAAAAGATGTATGTAAGTATGAATAAGGCTCTACAACCAACACCTAGCACACTTCTCCTAGAGATGTGAAGTCAGCTTTACATAACACAGAAACTGGAAGACGACAGGTCTCCCTACAAGCTTTATTTGCCATTTTAACAATACTGAACACTGGCACGTTCTACCGAGACAGGTCTCAGGGTGGTTCTGTTATCACACCTTTGCATTATGCGGTGTTTTCCATGCTTCTTGCGCCTGACATCGCATTGATGATGTCTTCATTCACAAAAAGCTGTATTCACTCAAGCTCAGACAAACTCCGCTGAGAAGAAATTTGGCATTTTAAACAAAACTTAGTAGGTTAAGTTAAAGAACAAAGAAAAGTTAATGCAGACCATAGCCTGCTGCCTTGCCTTAAAAAATACAACACACTTTCTTTTGCTAAGACGTAGGAAAAAATTTCTTGACAATAGCCCTTTCCTTCTGATGAAGTCAAACTTATGCACTGCTTTTAATAAGCATGTTTGTTATAAAGCTGTTCCAAGGCATAATATCCTTATTTGTCTCCTCATGACACACACTGGGAATTAAAAGAAAATCTGATTGAAGCACACCCTTTGCACCACACCATTTGGATGTGTCAATTAACTATTACTGTAGAAGCACCTTTTTAAAAAAAATTTGTTTTAGTATTATTATAATAGGTCTTAATCGTGGAGCTGCAAGTAAAAAACATGAGAATAAACAAGAGAGTACTTGTCCTGAATTACTTTCAGTTAAAATGTTATTTATTTATATCTTCCATAAATTTTAATAAAGGATCATTTTATTCATACTAATAAAAGGCCTGCTTGAATCAACACCCTGCAAATGTAAGAATCAGTAAAAGACAGACCACAGGAAGACTTAGAAAATGCAAATAGTAAGTCTAAACACAAACACTACAGAACAATTTTAAATATCTCTAGAAGACCATGAACCTCTTCACTATCTTCCCCACCTTTCCAGAGATGAAACAGCTTTTCTCATGCCTTTTCTTTTAAGTATCATCCAACAGCCATAACATCCTTTAACCAAAATAACCCACCCACAACCAACCAAAACAAAAAAACCTCAATGCTAAGAGCTAAATGCAATCAATATCCGTATCTCATTTTTCACTTCTGAGCTTTAACTTCTGTGACAGAACAATGCACTGTAAGAACAGACACTACTGCTTTCAATTTATCCATCTGCAGCCTAACATAGCTATCACACATTACATATGTGGAAATATACAGATACATAATGACGTATTATCTACATATCCCACATATTTATCACACACCTGGGTCAGTCATTAAAGCTTTTGATAATGCCTCATTATAGCTCACTGAAACAAACCCAGACAAGACTCCTGGAGAATTCTGCTGTTTCAGTACCCTAAGGTGCAGGCACTGCCATTCAGAACAATTTGAAGCATCTCATTCCCCAGTGGAAGTCTGAGATCTCAAATTGCCTGCTCCCGCAATCTGTTTTTCTGGAAAAAATATATCACTGGAAAATTAAAATCAATGTTGAAACAGCAAGAAGGGGTGAAAATGTGTTCGTAAGATTAAACCAAAGCTTTCTTAAGCTGAACGCTCTCCTATGTGGTTCAATCCTCAACAGACAATGAAAGACATTGACCTGAAGAATTGATCAGAAAGTGCTCAAGACAAAGAGTAACATGAAGAAAGCATGCGAGAACTTGAAAATTCTTAAGGAATTAGTTTCCTGGAAATATTTATGGAGGTATATTTTGATGTTTATAAAAAAAATTGAACTTTCTGCCCCACTTTTCCCACTCACATAAACGTATTAAAATCAAGAAAAGAATCAAGTTTAACACGTATCATGAGAGGACCATCAGGAGCATTCTTCATTTGAACCAAATTAAACTGAAGGGCAAAGCACTGATAACCTATGCCTTTAATTATATTAAAACTTTGACCTACGTTACAGCCTACACACTTAAAACAGCGCAAAATCTGTCACGCACTGAAAGAACATAAGCTAGCAGTTCTAATCGTGACAGAGAAATGGGTCTTAAAGTTTGCTTTTTGTTTGGTTTTGTTTATTTTTTACATCAACAACACTAAGTCTACTGGATTCCTAGCGCACAAGCAGTGTATTATTCCTACCTGTTCTCTGCTGTTACAGTGCAATGCTCCCCATATGTATTAATGATATAACAGCTTCTTGTACTCAACTGACAAAAAACACCTACAAGAAATGAGGTAAGACAAAAGGTAAACTTTGAATCAGTTAGAAAGCTGAAATGGTTGTAATTACCCATGCTACTCAGTGCTAGGCATTTGAAGCTGCTACACTTTGTTACTGCATCAACAAAAAAGTCTGTAAACATCTGGTGTAATAAATCCACTTCCTAAGAACTCGCTCAGTAACCTCGATTACACACACTGCACAGGTTACAGTAAGTCTTTAAAATAGGCAAGACTATTTCCAGCATTTTAAACAATCAGCCCAATGAGAAAGACAGGCGTGGCTTACCCAAGAGAAGGAAATAGCTGGATAAACTCAACCTAATGCCCTAGTTCCCAAGTCTCCAGGAATTCCCATCCTCTTATTCTCATGATCTGTGTTCATTTTACGAACGTCTTCCTTCCTTGTTTTACATGTTTCATGAATTTAAGATAAAGAATTACCACTGCATGGCTGAATGAAACAAAGACCCTTCAAGGAGTTCTTCATGAAAGTCTTTGTCTTGGCTGAGAAAAGCAATTAGGCTCTGGGCCAGACTAAGCGATGTTTTGGGGATTCAGGTCTGGCTCTTTGTTCCGAGCCAGTAAGCGCAGCGCCTCAAGCCCCCTGCGAGTGTCCTGACTATCAAATTCCCAAATCATTTCAAGAACAAATCCGTGCCTCTGAGGTACTGGGTTTTTTTTTTTCTTTAACCAGAAACTCCTTCTGGAAGTTGAAAAGACCTTCCTAGCAAGATTTTCACGCTAACTTCTACAACCCACTTAAATGCTTCTATTAAAATGAAATTAAGAGAGACTAACATTCCCTGATTAACACTATTTCCCATTAAATCCTCTATCTAGCTCTAATCTTGAGNCCAGAAACTCCTTCTGGAAGTTGAAAAGACCTTCCTAGCAAGATTTTCACGCTAACTTCTACAACCCACTTAAATGCTTCTATTAAAATGAAATTAAGAGAGACTAACATTCCCTGATTAACACTATTTCCCATTAAATCCTCTATCCAGCTCTAATCTTGAGACAGTTTATTTGATGAAAGGAGAAAATGCTGCCTTTGATATCAGGATTTAGATCCTCAGTCTCCAAGTCGTTTCAATGTAGGTGCAGGTAAAGCGTTTTGCTTCGATGCCCACTTCTTGATAGTGCTTGTCTCAGAAGCAAGCATGAGACCTTCTGTTGTAAGAAAGTGGAGAGAATAATTTGTCTAGGTATCAAAACAAATCATGACTAAGGCATTCAGCTTCTTAGTTTGTTGGTATTCACAACAGTTAACCAACACCCCACATGACTCAGAGGCATTATTAAAAGTAAACTGATAACTGCATTAACAGATAAAAAGTCAATAGATGAGACTCAACATTCCAGTGTCTGTGAAATTATAACCCAACATTTAAAGCATCATGAGCCAGCATTCCCGTCCAATGTAGCAGTTTCTTCCTCACCCCCACAACCCTGAGCTGCTTTCTCTCTGTTCTTGCACCATAGCCTCCGTGTGCTAAAGCAAGANTCACACATCCTTTAAAGCCACAGATTGTGCCAGTCTCTACAGTACTTCTATAGACTTTTGTCAAGAAAAGCCCTAAAGCAGACACAAGCCAGAAATCGAACACGGTAGTATGGTTTCTATACCTCTCCTCAAGCTTACAAAGCTGGAGATACCAGAGAATAAACATCGTAAATGTAATAAACCTTTCCATGTACTTACTGGACAACTTAAAGGAAGCTGTTGAGAGTATCATGTGTTCAATCTGAATCTGAAAATGCAACCTACATTTTTTTCTGCTTAGATCACCTCCTCTCAAACTTAATGGCCCTATGAACCACTGTCAACCCTTGCACTCAAACTTCTGAAGATAGGTCCTGTAACTGTTACTATTTAATAGGGGGCTGTGAAATGAAAGCAGAACACTTCATCTGCCTTGTATCTTATTGTTGGAGGGCCATTGAATTAGACTAACAATGTTCAGGTTTTCATTGCGCAGACCTCTACCACCTTTTTTTTACAGCAGAAGCACAATTGACAGTAGATGCGCCTCAGTTACCATTCACCGACGCCCTTCGAAGTCGCTCAGGCCCTGGGAAACAGCTTAAAACCCAACGAAATAGCTTTTTATCCAAACACTCTCTTCCTTTAGACCTGAACATCGCTTATCATGTGGAGACCAGGACCAACGCCGGACGCTGACAATAATTTTTTAAGTATGAATTTTGGCACGAGTCCCCCGAGAAAGCGTTACAGAAGAACACGCGCTTGTTGCTGACAGCAGGCAACCAACGGGGGCCTCGGGGTGCGCGGCCAGCAGGGCGAGCGGGGCAGAGGAGGCCCCTCAGCCTCACCCTTGTTTTCCCGGTGAGGCCAGGGCAGGAGGAGGCCGGCGACGCGGCGGCGCTCAGCCCCTGTGGGCCCGGCTCCTCGGCCCCGCTCGCCGCCGAAACCTGGCACCCGGGGAGCGGCTCCCCCGAGCGCGAGTCCTTCCAGGGCACCCCGCCTCAGAGCGGCACCTGAAAGCCATTTTAACGCGGCTGGGGGGGTTGGTGGTTTGGGGGGGTTTTGCCTCCCCTGTTTTCCCTTCCCCACACCCCGGCCGTGCCCAGCACCCCGGCCCCCGCCGCTGCCGAGACGCCGGGCAGGGCAGCGCCCGCCCGCCCCCCGCCGCAAGCCTCTCCTCACGCCGGCCGCCGCCTCTCCACCTGCCCGGGCCCGACCTCCCCCGTCTCCGCCACCGCGCCCGGGGCTCCGCGCCCTCACTCACCCCTTGTAGTAGGCTTTCACCCGGACCTGGTGGGCGCTGTCTCCGCCGAGGCCGCCCCCTCCGCCTCCCGGAGCCGACATGGTGCTGTTGCCGCTGCTGTCCCGCTGCGTCGGCATCCCCGTCGCTGCGGCGGGCGACACCGCCCGGGGCGGCGGGCGAGGGGAAGGGAGGGGAGGGCTGGGGGAGCGGGAGGCGCCGGCGGCTGCGAGACCCCCGCCGCGCCGCCGTCCCTCGAGCGCGCCGCGGCCCCGCCCCCTCCTCGCGGCGCCAGCCCGGGGTGGGCGGGACCACGGGTGGGGGGTGGGGGAGAGCAATGGGAAGGGGCAGCGGGAAGAGAGCGGAGCCAAGGGCGCAGGAGGGGAGCACGGGCTGTCCGCCAGCAGGAAGGAGCAACCGATCCGGGAGCGGCCGGCCAGCAGCTCTGCCGCCTGGGGAGGGCGGGCGCCACGCCTCGCGTGTCCCCCCCCGCGCGCTACGTGGGCTCTTCCCCGCGGCACGCCGGCGCACACCTACGGAGACGAACGCTCCACGCTGAATCGGAAGGGGGGGAAAGGGAGGCGGCGCAGAGGCAGGCGGCCGCGATCCCCGTACGGAAACGGCCGGAGCGGGTCACTCCGGGTCAGGCGAGCCAGAAGGAGCCCCTGTGGCCCCTCTCCTCTCTTCCTCGTGCTCGCAGCGGGGGCGCGCACCGCGGTCTCCCCCGCCACTTGGTACGGCCCGCCGCGAGGCACGCTGGGACTGCTGGGCGTTCCTGGCGCCGGCCCGGCGAGGGAGCGGGGGTCTCTGCAGGAGGCCTGGCCGTGCCTCCCGTGCCGGGCAGCTGCGGTAACTGGGCCGGGTCCGCCGCGACGCCTCCTTTGAGTTCTAGGTGCCTGGCTTCTTCTGCCGGCGGCTCGTTCTGCAGGGCTTCCCCGCAGCCGGGGCCGTGCTGGTGGGGGTGGGGGTGGGGGC
>VZSC01009265.1:367-37291 GCA_013398225.1 Steatornis caripensis | reverse complement strand
TGCAGAGATAGGTGGTTGTAAATGATTTTATGCATGGAAATGCTAAACCGGAGTTAAAGACTTCAGGGCTGTAGCTGTTTGTTGTCAGAACTGGGACTGGCTCTTCTATATTCCTGGCTTTTTCTTCTATACCTTTTCCATTAGATTGTGGTAATGTATTGATTTGTCTTTTTTTTTTAGTGATGAATTTGTGTGTGCATATACAGTTACTGAGACAGAGCAATGAAAATCAGATTGGGGAAGGCTATGAAGTTTTGTTACACAGTCTGTTAATACAGAAATCTAGATCACTGTCCCTGTATTCATCTGAAGGGCTGGAATAGCATAGTTACAGACACTAAATGTGCCTACACTCATTATCATTCTAGAATATGAGCATGTTCTTTACAACATTTACAAAGTTTGTTTTATTTTTAAAATATTCTAATCGTAAATAAAATTATGATGTGAGTTTTAATAATAAGTTTTTGACAATGTCACATTTTAAGTTCTGAGCACAACAGGTGGTGAGCTGATCAGTTAGCTCCATCATTAACAGTTTGATAGACTTTACCTCTGATAGTTTTTGTTCAAGTCTTGATCTGCAAGAATCTGAGTGCCTGAAATCGGGTAGGAATTCAAGGCGTTTAGTGCCTTGCAGGTAGCATTCCATAGTGCAGAGTGCACTTTGCCGGAAACTAATTCCACTGAGTAAAGCATTTCTACTGTTAACTCAGAGACAAGGTAATGGTAGAGAGGGATGTTTCTGATGGTTTATGCAATAATATGAACATCACTTAAACACTTTTTGATTTCACTATTTGACACCTATTCTTGCTATTTAGGCAAGCCTGTCAGGTGGGAGGCAATGTACTTCCCCCACTGGGAGTGTCACTCAGCAGTCAAGCATGTCGCAGACCTCGGTACGTAACTGAACAAAGCCCTCCATCCATTCTCAACCAGTCTTGATTCTTACATAACTACTTGGAAAAACAGAAAAGACGTTAGTATTTAAATTTATGTGGTTAAAATTAATATTACAGAAACAGTAAAGAGAAGTATGACGACTCTGTAGTAAGTGTTGGCTGCGCTTCTAGCGTGTGCCAGCCGTCGTGATGCATGCCGCCAGCCGATATCCTGGCTGGCCAGCGTTGGAGGTTTCCCCGATCCCAGCCCACTCTTGATGCTCGAAGGGGCAGCTGCTCACTCCACAAGCAGTAGTGACTGTTCGGACCGCTGCAGAAGTCGCTCCCTCAGCTTTCATCTCTTACGTGGTTTCTTACTGGATTTTTCACATTAGTTTCTTTATTCAGGGCGCTATTGTAGGTTAAAATCATAACTTTATGTATTAGTGATTAAAGAGCACCAAATCTAAAGGATCCAAGACAGTGCTTGCACATGTATGTATCTATGAAACTGATTAAATGTTTATACCAATCATTCTTTTATTGATTATCATCCTTTATCATGCATCTTTTATGCACTTTCAATTACTTTATCCATATTCTAGGCATGTGCTCAGGTTTCAGTTATTAGCAGCTCTGTGTTCAGTTCATGCTGTATTTCTTTAAACGCATCCTCAGATAGTAATTTGCACAGTCTCTTTTGTACAGTTCTACAGTTGTCTCAAGTAGGACTTCGTTAGTCCTACGGACATCCTGCTTAGTAATCATGCCCTCAAGCTGTTCATGACTTCAGTGCATAGCTTCAGTGATTTAACTGTATATTTTTTTAAGCTCTCATAGCATTGCTTTGGCTTACAGTCGTTAGAAGTAAAATAATTCATTCATTAAATTTAGGAGGGAAAGTCTTTTAAAGATGTCTAATGTTAAACTAACAGAATAATTGGGCTGGGATTTTTCAAGGAAATTTTTTGAGTAAATGATGAAAAAGAGCTGGGCACTTAACTCTGTTAGACTGGTTAGGAAAAAAACCCAACCAAACCAAAACCACGACAGCTTTTGTTTGAGAAGATGCTAAAGAGCGGGAGCATTTAATATGAAATTTCAGAAAATTTTTGTTTCCAGTCGTTTTTAAGTGTGCATATGTAGAATGAGGAGTTGAAGTCCATATATGGCAGTGCAGTGTCCTGATCAGATTGCATAACAAGCAAAACAGAAGATATCAGTCCAGTCAGTTAATATGAACATTTAAAGATGCTTAAATATTAAACTTCTGGTGTTTTTCCTAAAATATTGCAAGCTCATGCCACATATTCTATAAATGTATATTTCTATGAGGTATATTTTTCAGACTTCATAATATCATTGTTTATACTTGTAGCTGCTTACTATTATTTACTGCTGAACGGTTGCTTGCAGTTTAAGAACGAAAATGTACAATCTTGCCAGAATCCAGTTTTGTGATGATTGGCTCAATATATTTTTTTGATATCTTTGCAGTTCAGAGATTTCAACTGCCCCTGCCATTTTTGTCAAAGGCTTTCTGGCTTTAGACCCTAGGATGAATGAATTTCCATGACAGAAGCAATATTTTTGTTTCCTTAGATTAACCTCTCCACCTCTCCTACACCTGCACAGATAATAAGCCGTTCACAGACCTCCAACACCACCAGCAGCAGTATTACCCAACAGACTATGTTGCTGGGGAGCACCTCTCCAACCCTGAGTGCAAGCCAGGCTCAAATGTATCTACGAGCTCAAATGGTAAGTTTTGATTACAGTTCTTAAGCTTGATTATGGTCTCTTGTCCATGTCCCCCGCCCCACCCAAAAAATCCTAACCATTTCAGTTTTTATTTTGTTTCTATACATTTTTATAAATAACTTTATTTTCAGTTAGCGTTGAGAATTTAGTCACTAATTTGCGAATACATATCTTCTGAAACACTGTAGACATCCAAAGTAAAAGGATTGCTGTAGCTTAGTTCTTGGGTGAAGTTTGCTCAAGTGTTTTTCGCTTGGTCGTACTACAGTTATTAAGTTGATGAAACACAGGAAAAACAGAAAAAGAGCACCTGTCTTTTCTGGCTGTGTAAAAGGGCATACTTGAGTCTGCCTGTATTCAAGATAGATTGTTTTCCAATGCACTGGCAGCATACAGGATTCTGACCTTTCATTAAAATTGTCTTGTATTTAACTAAGACTTATCGTTCTTTGCATTATTGTCTTTAGAATTTGAGTTAGATATCTAGCTTTCATTCTCTTTGGATTCACATGAAACTCATTAGATTCTTAGAGTTCCCTGTCAATATGGCATTTCCGTTTCCTAATGGACAACTTTAAAAAAAAAAAATCTGTCTAGTGATTATTATTTTATTTTTAATCTAATGCTTTCTGTAGTGAGTTTCATATGAGTTGAACCTTACAATCTGTGTGGGATTTTATAGAAATTACTGAAGTTGTACATGACTGCTGTTATGCTATGTTGACCTTTTTTTCTTTGGCTATCGTTCTCCTACATATTTATAGAAAAAGTAGTATAAGTCGAAGATAAGGATTTAAATATCAAACACCTGTTTATCCAATTGCCAGTGAAGGATTTCTTGAGTCTGGTTTGTAAGCAAAGCTAGATGCTGAATGCACATAGTACTATTTAACAGAACAAGCATTACCAATTCATTTCATGTCACTGCCTTTCAATATGTGTTAACAACTTAGTAGCTAGAAGCAATATGAGGATGACATTGCTGGTTTTTATAGTAGCAATTTCTCAATGACATGGGTTATTGATACAGTTTTCCTATTCATTTACACTAAAGTTTCATCCAGCCTCTCAACGTCAAATCCTATGCTTGTTTGAATAACTGCTTTACACCCCAGTTTCAAGAGAGAAACTTACCCTGTTAGTTTCTGTTTAGAATGGCCTTGCACGATCATTTTGCTAGCATCAGTAGTTCAAACATTTGTCTTTCAGTGTTTCTAGCTAAGTACTTAAAGTCACATGTTTTTCTTCATCACCAAGACCTTTCATTTTCTGTAAAAGGATCAACTTTTACCCCTAGGTAGCTTGTAACAGCTTCATCGCCAGCTTAATTCAATTCCAGATAAAAAACTTGACAATTTCTTCTTAGCTGCTCCTTGCAGTTGAGATGTCTTTAAAAATATGGAAGGCTAACTAATTATCTCTCTTCAAAGCCTTCCATAAAGCTTGTCTTTGATATACGGCCCATAAAGAAATTAATGATAGGTATGCTTGTATTCTGAAGTTAGTAAATTTAGGTTGGTTGCGTGATGCGTGTTCTCGCTATGAAATGTAATTAGCATAGTTCAAGTTCATATAATAACTCTGCTTGTTAAATAACATTTTGACAGAGTGGAAGATCTAAGTTGTCTTTCTGTAATGTAGTAGATACTGGGCTGCTGTCTTGACTTTTCATGCCTTTGTTTCGCTCATTTGTAATATTGGAGGGAAAGTCCTCTTTAAAATGCTAGTATGAAAGATCTTTCTGAATATGTAGAACAAATATTTTACATTATTGTATTTATTTTACATTATTATCTTTAGCTTTATTTAAACTACCATGATAAATTATTCTTTGAGTAAGTTCATCTGAAAGTAAAGAAGTAAACCTTAGAAGCTGTATATTACTACATGTAAGTTATGTCTCTCTCTTTAAAATACTGCATTTCTTTTGCATATTTTCAAAGTTTCAGTCTGTTACCAGATATTTTTTCTTGCTTAACAGCTTATTTTTACTCCTGCGACCACTGTGGCTGCTGTCCAGTCTGACATTCCTGTTGTCTCATCATCTTCCTCATCTTCCTGTCAGTCTGCAGCTACTCAGGTGAGATTGTGTAAATTTATTAAAAGTATTTCCAGTAGAGTGGGCCAAAACTGAAAAGTAAGGAAATGTTGTGCTTAAGTTTACGTTCCTATAAAAACTACTGATAGGTACTGGTTATGTACAACTTTAGTGTCTTCTGTTTGCAATCATCACGTGTTTAGAGGTGATCATGTTATATGTAAAATTTGGGTCCTAGATATGACATTTTAGACCTTCATAACTAACTCTCATCTTCATTACTTTGAATCCCCATTGTCAACTGAACTTGTATCACCTTTTCACTGCTCAACATATTTGTGTATCATCTGGGAAAAATTTACATTATTGTACAGATTGCTACAGGCTGTATTACTGACAGTCTTCCACTGTGAAAAATTAACATTTATCTAACAAAATTATGCTCTCATGAGAGGTCTTCTCTTCTATCTTAGTAGTTTCTTTAAAAGCCTTTGGTAGATGGATCTTGTTTAGTGACCTTTTAGAAATCCAAGTAAATATTACCAGTTGAATGTTCTCTGACCTTATGTTTGTTAACTCCTTCAGAAAATTCTCATAGGTTTGAAGACTTCAAAGATGTGTCACTGTTCTGGGATAATGGTAAATCATTGAAGTTTGCCTTCCCTTTGCTTTTCCAGTAGGTATGTGAGGTGGTCAGAGCTTGCTAGAATCCAGCTGTGTATTTATGAAGGATGTTGTTGAGCAAGCTTGCAATGTTAAGCTCATCAGTTGAGCTTTCATTGAAAAGACCGACTGCTCCCCCAGTCTTGGAGTTACCATGCCTCATTAGCCTTTATTACAGTTGCCTCTTTTTCCTCCAGATTCTGCAGATCGGGTTTGAAAGTGCAGAGAGGTTACTGAAGAGACTAGCAGCCCTTTTTCCATTTGTATTTTTATCCTTTGTGTTCAAGGTAGAGACGTCAGTAAAGCACATCACTTTACAGTCTTGGTCCTCTGTACCGCAGAGTTTGAGGTCCACTTTGCACAAGCCTGCCCAGCTGTGCGACTTCTTGAGAAATCGTTGCAGAGGGACAGTAAAATCTCACACCAGACCATAGAGCATTATTCAGATTTTCTGCTGTGGTGACCCTGCCAAACTCAAGCCATTCCTCTCCCCTCTCAATGTTCAGTACTGCCCTATTGCCAGATAGGCAATAATCTACGTTAACCTTGGTTGTCTGGTAGTTTCTATAGCAGCAATGACATTGCAAAGATCGTTTCATCCATAGTCAGTGAAGCAATGGAAAAGCTTTAACACTGGTATGCTTTTCTTACCTTGTGATAAATATGTCCTTGGGGTTTCAGTCAGCTGGGTTTAGAGAGGTGTCTTTGTCTACCATATAGGCAAACCCGAGCAAGTAGGCAATGCCAGTTAATAAGAAAAAAATGCATTTGGTTATATGCATAGATGTGTATATTACACTTAGCCAAGACGTTTGTGAACGTGCAGCATAGTGATCTCACAGTATCGTCTTCCATGTAGAAATATCAGAGAAACTCGGAAGTTCACCACTATTTAGCAGTGTCTCACTGGCACACCTAACATGGCCTGTTAGGTCAAGTGACACTTCTCTCCTACTTACTCTTCTTCCCTTCTGCTTTCATACTTTTTTTCTTTTCATATGTGTCGCCCTCATGTACGACCAGGACATCTCAGATTAGTTGCCTTATCTGTTAAGGTGTGCTGAAGATTCATCTGTACTCAGAGATAGGATTGCAGTAAATGTCTCGTGCATGCCAATAAGGAAACAAATACTTTTGTCTTCAGAACAGAATTTGAATGCATCCTGTGGTAACACACCAAACAGCGAGAAGTAAAACGTCAACAAGCTGTTCATTACACAAGTACTAACTGTTCAATGAGGAAGGGGTTATGTAATCAAAATAATGGATGATGATAATAATTAGTCCTCTTTTTCATGTAAAGTATGATGTAAATTAGTGCTACAAGGGTAGTATTTATCCTTGAAAATAAAATTCCAGCTCAGCATGTAGGAATGGAAAGCTGCGATCATTATGCTCGGAATCTGGCTTTGGTATAACAGACATTAGTGAAAATAATCACTGACTGATTTAAATTTCAGAAGACAAACCTTTTGTTTCATGTGACATTGGTGGTGTCGTGATAAAAAGGCACATTAATATTGCTGTAGAAATAAAGGGCTTAGGTTTGTTAAGACATGGATAACATACAGCAGATTCTGGTCCCGTTGACTACCCAAGGCTCCGGTTTACAAGGCTGCAAACATACTTACAGACCACTGCACTTCTGCAACGTCTGTATAAAAATACAATTTTTCTTTGTGTCAATCACTTTGAAGGCACAATAAATGAGAAAAAATGGAAGCTTTAATTCAAATTAATGTAACGAACAATTTCAATTTCTCTTAAAAGTTCAATAAGAACAAAGACTGCCCTGTGTTTTCTTTATCACTGAATTAAAGATCACTATTCTCTAAATTTTATGGCTTAGAAAGTACTTCGATATGCAGATTTTTAACTTATATCGTATTTTGAACAATGAGATGACAAGCATTGCAGAATGTTATTTTTTGCTATTTTGCCTAGATGTTTGTCATAGATGTTTATATGTTTTTTTCACATTTTGCTAATTTCCCAGGTTCAGAACTTGACATTGCGCAGTCAGAAATTGGGTGTATTGTCAAGTTCACAGAATGGCCCACCAAAGAGCAGCAGTCAAACTCAGTCGTTGTCTCTGTGCCCTAATAAATCTGTAACCAGTTCCAAGAGCAGCCAACCAGATCCCTCAGAAAGCAATAGAAAAGGTGAGAGCCCAACTCCAGAGTGTCGGAGTACACCAGTCACACGGACATCAAGCATACATCACTTAATAACACCAGGTAGGATGAAAATGGAGCTGTAAGAAAGTTATTTTAATTAAAAGTTAACATGTATGTTATGGTTCTGTCAGAGTCCAATGCTCACTCTTTGACCAGGTTCTTTTAGATACTCTACATCAGTAGAGTTTAATGTATACTAGTAAATTTACTTATTTGTTGGTATTGGATGTTACATAGGGTTTTGATTTAGCAGAGTGATACAGCAGTGTTCTGCACAATATAGCAGTTGCAATACATGGTTGAATCACAATACAAACATGATTCTCATTGTCAGGACACATTATCCCCAATCTGTGGGAGGCAATACGTGGGCTGAAACCACGTCAATCCTCTCGCCCTCATCAAAATCTGTCTTGGTGGTGGTTCTTTTTTTTTTTCCCTGTCTCGTCTGTGTCATCAGAATGTTCTTATATCAAGTACTTTAATAACTCCATAGGTAATAGTGTCCCAGGATCTTAGTATTTTGTATTAAGAGATAAAACAAGATAAGCATGCAGTTGGTTACATAGGCATTTGCATTGCATGCAATGTATTTGCGTTTTAGCTTCCTTATTTTGAAAGAGTAACTCTAGACAATTGGTCTGAATTCTGTGGAATTTAGCTTGGCTTAATGGCAGCTTTTACTGAAGGAGTAAGTGCCTTCTTGAGGTATTGAGCCCTAATGCTCTTAAACTCACTTCTGTAAGGAAAAAAAATCCATCTTCACTAGCGGAATAAATAATTAAAAAGACAACATAAGTGAGTTGTTTCTCAAGTGGAAAAGACAAAGCTAGAAGAGGTCTGCATGTGGAGGAAAATATGTGCGCGTGTGCTCTAAGGAATTAACAAATCCCTGGTTCACTTAAAGGTGATGTGATCTCTGGAAGCTGCACTATTTTTAGATTTATACCTTTCAGTTTGTATGTTCAAGTTCAGGCAAATACTTTGAAGGGTTTTGGTTCATACTGAACTCCTAGAATTTTGTTTAGTCTCTTGAAATTCTATTACCTACAGTGCTGATTGTGACATGCTTATCTCTTCCATTCCAGTCTGTTTCAAAGCAAAGGTTAAATCCATTTAAAGTTGCATGAAATTCTTAAATAAGCGAAGTCTGGATCAGCAGTAATCTTAGAACTAGCACCAAAAAGATAAGTTTAGATACTTTTATATGGAAAGTACATATATGTGTGTATATATATGTAAAAAGCATGGCTATGTTCCTTTATTCAGTGCTGCATTTTGCTTTGGAAGTTGATGTATTCACCTAATAAAATATTCTTGTGTACTATAAGCTGTCAAAGAAGATATTTCTAAACATAGATCTGAAGGGTTGAAAAAGTTGTACTGGACTTACTTCAAAAGCTTCCTTTCTTTTAATGTTTTTATAATGTTCTCAGGACTTAAAGAAACAAATACTAATTGTCACTTTTTCCTCCCCTCCCCCCCTTCACAGCTTCATATTCTCCATTGCAACCTCACTCTCTAGTAAAACATCAGCAGATTCCACTTCATTCACCACCTCCAAAGATTTCCCATCATCAGCTGATACTGCAACAGCAGCAGCAGGTCCAGCCAATTGCACTTCAGACTCCTTCGGGTCAGGAACCCCCACCGTCACAGCACTGTCTACCACTCCCAAGCCATGGTCTTCCTCCAGGTGCCAGCAGTGTCCAGTCTCATTGCTCACCTATTCACATCCATCCTCCACCTCTAACGCTATCTCCCACTCCATCCCAGTCAGCTCAGCAGTCAGTAGTGGTATCCCCTCCACCTTCTCACTCCCCTAGTCAGTCACCCACAATAATTATTCACCCTCAAGCACTTATTCAGTCACAGGCAAACTCCCTCGTGCCAACAGCTCTTCAGCCAGAGCAGACTGCTCCTCAGCAAGCTACTACCAATCCAGTTCGACCAATTGCACAGCCGCTTAATCTTCCGTCGCATCTTCCACTTCCATCTTCCCCCGCTGTACATATAGGGTCAGTAGATCAGCCCAGCTTAGTTTCCCCAGGCCAACAGATCGTGTCCTCGACACCACACCAGCAATATTCAGCGTTGCAGTCCACACCTATCCCTCTTGCAGCTCCTCCTCAGCTGTCAACGTCTTCAACTCAGATTCAACAACTGCCATTGCAGTCTGTGCAGTCTTTACAAGTGCAGCCTGAAATTCTGTCCCAGGGCCAGGTTTTGGTTCAAAACACTTTGGTTTCTGAGGAAGAGCTTCCTGCTGCAGAAGCTTTGGTCCAGCTGCCGTTTCAGACTCTTCCACCACCACAGACTGTTGCAGTAAATCTTCAAGTGCAGCCATCAGTACCAATTGAAACTCCTGTGGTAAGTCGTAATACTGCACTTTATTCTTTATCCTTGGCTTCTCTAAGGGGCTGTAAACCTGGCCAATTGACTTCAGAGGGAGCTAAACACGGTGCTAGACAGAGGACCAGAAGAAACTTACTGATTACAGAAATGAGTTTTAAGAAAAGAGTAGACATTTTCCTCTGATTTTTTTTTTGCCTTTTTGTAATGGATCATCAGTCAAGAATATCAACAAAGAATCGTGAAAGTCCAACTTTTCCACCTAAAATCTTACTTCTGAATGAAACTGCAGCACATCTAAAGTTAAAAAAAACCCAAACAAGTAAATGTATGTCAACACTTATGTCAAAATGAATTTTGATAAATATGCACATGCACTGTAAGCTTTTACCTCTATGTCGATACAAATATAGGCAATTGCAGTTTCATGTAGGAGAATCATCTCGATACTAGATGTGAAGGTGTATAGCAGATTATTAAGATATAGAGTTCTGGATAATTAATTTTGTACTAACATTGAAAAGATCCTCTTCATAAAAGAATGGGGGAATTTCTGATGCTGTCTTGGTGTTCCCCATCACTGCCGTTTAATTTAGTTAAATGTTGGTCTCAGATGTCTGCAGTTTGTAACTGAAGGTTTCAGCTTCACTCGCACTGAACTAAAATAATCTACAGTGAAATAAAATGATAGGCAATTAATGCTGACATTTAAGATGGCTTTGCTGGGCTTTAGTGGTAACATGCTAATGAGGTTAACGTGAGCAAAAGAATCAACAGCTCCTGTAGGCTTTTTTCAGGCTACCATCAGGTTAAGGAAGAAGGTGTGCTGTTTAATTTATATTAAGGGGGTAATGATAATCTCAACTCTGATATTTCATGTAGAAATTGGGCAAAATACTAGAAGCTGGGTTTGCTTTTTGACAAGGTGGTGTTCTGCATCCTCATCTGCTGAACTGACTGTCAGTAATTCACGTAAATTTACTTTAATAGTTTTGAGGAAAGTACCTTGTAATCTCTTACAACCCCTCGTGCTGGATAGTCTTGGTGTACTCTTCTGAAATATCCAGTTTGATTACACTGCTGTGTAAGATAGAGAACAATTTGCAGGCTTGTCAGTATGTTACAAAGCTTGAATTTTGCAGAAGTGTTTAAATAGCGACACGTGTGTAAATAAACATACAGTCAACTATAAAGATAAGAATGAAAATGTCAAGTTCTCTGGTCTGTTTGGTAGGAGAACTGTGCCTTTTTATATTCTGCTATTTGCAACGAAATACTTTAATTTTGCTCTCAGACATTGTGATGTCCTCAGAGTTCATTGTTTTGTATGTAGTTTGGAAACTAGTGTTTTATTAGGAGATTAGCATATTTTATTGCTCTAACTGGTAATTTATTTTAAAAGCTGTATTTATGCAACTCTTTTAAGGTATTAAGATAAATGGAAATCTCTCTAAAGCAATAGTTTGTTGGATGCAGATTTACCAAGTGGAGAATGTATGCGAGGAAGAGATGCCCGAGGAATCGGATTGTGTCCATATGGCTAGAACACCTACACCACCCACTTTGTCTCCACCAGCCATAACCTTGGGGAATGGAGAGGCACTTAATTCAGAAGATCCTTTGTCAGGTGAGAACAAATGTCAAACTAAGGTAGCTGTTCTGCTTGGAAACTTGTACTAGTTACTGATGTTTCAAAATAAAATCTATTATTTTGATCTTTTTTATAATGTAGTGGTATCATTTTTTAAGTAGAAGAAACTATATTAAATATATTAGAAATCCAAGAACCAATGATTCAGTCCCAAAGGTGGAGCTAATATATGTATTTGGGTAACATGTAGCACAGAAAACGCTTATTTGAGCTCTTCAGCATATACTTTTATTCTAAAATCTGAACAGCAGTGTCAGTCTCCATTGGATCTGGTGTGAAGATTGATTTTGCAGAATCAGGGTAAGCAATCAGAAGTTGCTGTCAGAATGGTTGGCTACACTGTATGATTCTTTTTGGCACAGTTTGTTTTACGTGCCACAATAAGGAGCTGTTCTAATGCAAAAGCTACCAATGAAAGGTTTTCTTGAGTGTATTGTAAGATATGCCTTCCTGTATAAATTGTTGTACTGCAAACGAATGTAACTTCCCCTGATGAGCTAAATACACAAATGTATACTTTCTATGTATATAGTAGTGTGTGTTATACATATGCTATACATATAGCTGGGTGCTTAGTGGCTTGATGTTGTATATACTTGTGACCCTGCAGGTTACTGAGGCTGAAAGCATCCCTGAAAATAAATTCTGTCATTAGAAATACGCCAGTTGCTCAGTTTTGAGTATGCAGTGTTTGAAAATATTGGTTTCTGCTTTTGACTTAGGGATTTGAGAGTTGTGTAGGTAATTAATGGCCAACTATGCCTGTGGTTAGTAGGTACTGAATACAGGAAAATGTTTACATGAGAACTGTTTGTTTGTTTGTGGAATAGTCTGTCAAGGAAAACCATCTTGTTTTGAAGGTAAAATTGATAAACCATAGGCAAAAGCCTGTGTTACAGGATGATGGGTACAGAGCTGGGTGTGTTTATCACCTCTTATTTCTAGAATTCTGAGCCAATGATTGGATATAAGTGATAAAAACATAACGTACTTTGTTATTTTTTTCAGAACATGGGGGACTACCTTCAGTGACATCATCAGTCAGTGCCTCAGTAATTAAATCTCCATCTGATCCTTCACATGCCTCTATTCCACCACCACCTCTTTTGCTTCCAGCAGCAACAACAAGGAGCAACAGCACGTCAATGCCCAATAGCATTCCTAGCCTAGACAATAAACCTCCGCAGGCTATTGTTAAGCCACAGATCCTGACCCATGTTATTGAAGGCTTTGTGATTCAGGAGGGGTTAGAGCCATTCCCTGTAAGTGTACAAGCTGCTATGAATTTTTTACTGCTAAGTTTTGAAATAAACTGTTTTTAAGTATGATGTTTATTGTGGCTAGTAGCTATTTAGATCTTGAATCACTTTTCAGATGTTCGGTTTGACCGTTTTTCCCCTCATTGGTAACCTGTTTCTTACAGGACTTCAGTGTACTTACATACCATTTGTATTGTCTTATGTATATAATTGGAATTCCTGCTGCTGTTTGGCTTGCCAGTATTGCTGGATGACAAGGTGCTAAATGAAAACAGACACAGCTGGGTACATGGGTTACATCTGGAGATAACCACAGAGAATGATTTTAGGCTACCATTTGCTATAACTTTCTTTTACATTTGTCTGTCTCCTAGATACCTCAATATAAGTGATACCTTAATTTAACCCTCTGAGATGAGTCTATGTTAAAATTCCAAAATGTTAAAATCTGGTTGTTTAAAGCACTGGCAAGCCCCTTCCCTTACTGAGCTTGGTGCAATTAGTACTGTCTGGTAAGAACTACTGTTGAGAATTTTAAATCCACAAATGGACAGTTTAAAACCTGTGAGCCTACCATATTAACTAATTTAATGTGTGTCTCGTTTTCCCATTCCTTCATTTCTCTAGACGTAATGTGTTTCTTCTTTTGTTAAATGTAATTGCAAACTCTGCAGAGCAGGAGCGAGTCTTTGTATTTGTTTGAGAAATGGTATTTAGAGCTTTGGCACACTATAATAATGATTCATTGATACGGAATAGCAACCGTGATTCTAGTCTCAGTTACAGCTGCTAGTCGCAAATATTATTTTAAATTATTCATTGTTCAGTTAATCACTGTTGCTTTGCTTTTATTGCATTAGGTAAGTCGTTCATCTTTGCTGGTAGAACAGCCTGCAGAAAAAAGATTGCTAGTGGAGGGTCAAATCATGAGTGTTGTGTGTGTTGAATCAGACTTGCAGAATACAAAACATGCAGACAACTCATCGGACACAGAGATAGAGGATATGATTGCAGAAGGTTTGTAGTTTTTGTTTAAATATCCATTTTTTCCCTCCAGTTCTGTATGTATTACAGAATCCCATCCCGTCTGTGCTTCTGGAATCTTTCTCCAGTCTTTACACTATTGCTAATAGAGACTATTTTCAAATGTTTTTTACTAGCTACACATCACAGCAGCAGTTGCTGTAGATACACACGCACGTCAAGAAACTATGCACTTGTCCTGCTTAGAATACAGTGGTCTCCGGCCAGGCTCATAAGCTAAAAACGTCAATAGAGTTCCCAATGCAGTGTCTGACATAATCATCATCATGGAATTTTTTAGAACTCAGCAATAAACTATTTTGGGTGTGTTACACCACTGTTCAAGCCCAAATGTAGGTAGCCTCATGAGTGCTATGAAATGGAAATGAAACCATGGCCTGGCCCAGAAAAGCCAAGTTACTCTTTAACTCACATTTTTGTGTAAATTTATCCAAGATTTGAAAGTCCCAAATTTTTCAGCCACCTCTGGATTTTCTCTTCTGCAGCTTGATCAATTGCACAGGAGCTGGTTTTGGTGATCTGTTTAAATTTGTCTTAATGTAACTCTTAAGTTTCATTCTTTTAACGTAGTTCTTTTCCCTCTTTCACATCAAAACTGTAGTGAGCAGGGTAAGAAGGAACAAATACAGTGCCTGCTGCCACCGCAGGCCTGTGTCGGGGAAGTGGGTGGAAAAAGTCAGGGCTGTGTGTCCTGAGCAGTAGCAAGTGTCAAGGTAGCTGTGCTTCAACTACTTTCCACTCCAGGTGTTGTAAACTGTCACTTAATTAAAACAGCCTATTCCTTGATCTTTTCGCACAGGAACATTTGAGGTAGTAATACCAATGGCAGTTTGTTAGTTACTGTCATTTCTGCTTTGGTGAATGGTACTGAAATGCAGTGGGGAAGTTGTCTGCATCCATTGTGTGTATCAGCAAATTAATTAGCTCAGAATTCAGTCTTTTAGACTATTAGGTTCTGGTGCGTTATTTTTTACCACAGTGATTTAAATCCATTACGGCTTATGAGTGTATTGGGTCAGACCCCAGTCAAGGATTGCAGACAAGGCAAAAAGCTTGCTTTATAAAGCATTCTGAATTCAAGGAGAGTAATTGTTGGTAGTGGAGGCAAGTAAATGTTGTTGGAATTTTTGCTTAAGGCTCATTTACTTTACCGCTCAGGCAATATGTCTCTCTGCTTAAAAAATAAGAGTGTATTCTTACTTGTAGCACTGATTTTTAGTAGCAGCTGGTTTAGCTTGGAAGCACATCAGTGAAAGGAAATACTGATAGGTTGCAGTCCTCCTACATGTTGATATAACATCTGTGCAAAGAAGTCATTCTAAATTATGGCTGATTATATGATTGCATTTACTAGGGTATCTCAGTATAGTCCACAGCCCTTCTGCAACTTGCAGTAACAGCCTAGTTTAGGCAGTGACACATATTTGAAGTGCTTTGCATTGTAACTTTCTCTTTCTTTTGATTGTGTTGTAATTAAGTTGTCTACGTAAAAAAATGAAGAAACAATTTTTACAGAGTCCATTTTTAAAATATATTACACAGTATTCTACTGTAAAATAATATGAGGGCCATACTTTATTCACAAACCTTCACATAGGCATGGCAGACTAAATTTTAGAAGGCAAGCATCTGGCATACTAATAGTGGAGGGTTGCAGTATGACTGGAAGTTTTCTAAACCTTTGTTTTATTTAATTTAAAATTGCTGTTACTTTATTGGTGTCATCTCCCAGTGAGGGCTTCCATTTAACCAGCTCTTTGAGAGGGAAGTCCACTTGTTTGATATTTTTTGGTTATTTTACAGCTCAGTGAAGTTACACCACTTTTCTACATACAAAATCAGGCTTGTAAGTCTCTTAGCTCCTGACTTTGTTTAGTAAATTGCTATAATAAACTTACTTTCTTGATCAAGAGTACAGCTTTTTTTTGTCATCTAGTGTGTCTTCTAGAGTATTTGCAGCTCTGTTTGCAGTAGTTATTTTGCCTTTAATTTGTTGCAGTAGATCTTAATTCAGCATTCCCTAAGGACTTTTCAGTATTAACAGTATATTCAGATTTCAGACAGCTTGTCTGTTGTTTTATTGAATTATTCAAACATTAATGGTTTTGGTTTTAGTTATGGTTTCTGACAGCTGGTGTTAGGTTTATGTATGCAATTTGCAACTGCTCATTAGATGGACTAGGAAACATCATCATTGAGACACATCCACATATGCAGAAGTTGAGCAAAGATTTTCTGATACTAAACCAGGGTATGATTGCATGTATGGTAGAAACACCTGATATGCAAAAGAAAAGGCTCTTAGCGTCAATTTTTGCTTCACTCTGTTGTCACTTTTTTCCACATAGCCTGACCTGGTTTGGGTGTGAGGGGTTTTTTATAGAGTGATTTATTTGAAGGATGCATCTCTGGTATTGACTTAGCTTCAGTTGCAAGGCTGGTCACGTTTGGTATGTTTCTAATTTCCAGTTTTTACTTCCTGTGTGGTAACAGCTTATTAAGTTGGAGACTTGCAACATGGTAATTTTCAGCATAACACTGCTGGAGGATTTGTTGACTTCAGTTAAGTCTTTGAGTCCTGATACATCACACAGGTTATCCAAATAACCTTTTCAGTATTTTCAGCTCTTTGCTGCGCTAATGCTTTTTTGTTACCTTGCGAGTACAATAGTTAGTGTTAGCAAGTAGTTTAGTGACTTAGCATCGCTGTAACAGACTTTTACAAATTCATAGTTAAAACCTCGCAGTTAAACTTTGATACCTGCATTTGTGCTAGCTGGCATCAGAGCTTAGCAAATTGTTTAGAACAAAAAATTAGCTTGTCGCATTTGCAACTAATTCTGAAAAATTAAAAGTACAAACAGCAGGAGGCAAAGTATATGAAACAGTGACTCTGGTAAATTAGAAATGTGGGAGAAATGTGTTTGTTTAGTCCTCTGAATTTTTGAGCAGTGTATTTGCCTGTGATTGCAGCCATGCGGCATGCAGTTCTTTTATTTAACCTGAATGACCACAACATGTTACATTTCAGTTTGTGCCAGTTTCGCTCCTTCCCTCCTTATGATGTATTTCACAGATGGTGCATGGGGATAAGGGTTGTGGTTTTTTCCATGCCAGAAGTCAAGTTGGTTTGCAGATATGGTGACATTATTCTAAACTATTTACAAACCATGCTCTGTTCATGAAATACACTTCCAGCAGAAGAGAGCATAGACATTCGGCAGGTGGTGTGTGTGCTGCCTTTGTTGCCTTGTACTGCTTTCTTTTGGGCTTTTCTACTTTCTCTTTCACTGATGCTTCTCTCAGCTGGTGTTTGAGTTCTTCACAATGAGCAGGAAAAATGCCTCCTCATCTCACCAATAACAGAAAAATATTCTGTAACAGTAGACTGTGAATCGGTAGATGCTGTAATCGTTTCCTTATATGCAGCTTATCTTTTTCATAGATAAGATTCAATGTTTTACTTGCTTTCACAAGTCCCTTTGGTTGTAGCAGTTACTTATTCAAAGAAAGTATTTTAAAAGGTTAATGCATTATGTCATTACAGGAGAGTTTGAATTTAGACCGTGGAATGCCTGGTTCTGTTAGTGAACTCTTGATACGCAATTCAGGAGGACTGTAACATTTCTTTTTGTTTGCTGTGTTTGAGGGCATACTTATTCATGGATGGCTTGAAATGTAACAAAAAAGCTGATTAAGTTCATTGAATAACTTAATTGAAGGTTTAGTAAGGTTCAGTTTGCTCAAGATCTTTTCTATAGAGTGTGAAATCTATGACTTGCTTAGCTTTGCATAATTTTCTGTTAATCGAAGTATTTATTTAAATGTGTTAGATATTTGAAAATCTTCTACTTGCCTGCTTGAGATGAGAAACTTGAATGTAATTTTGTGTCATTGAAACTGACTTATTTATGCCTCACTGCTTTCCTTAGAGGGACTGGATGAAATTGAAAATGATCTTCTGAAGTGTGAATTTTGTGGGAAAATGGGATATTCTGATAAGTTTCTACGGTCAAAAAGATTCTGCTCCACATCCTGTGCCAAAAGGTACTCCATCTAGTTATTGCTTATCATTATCTGGTTAATGTAATAACATCCAAATAGTATCTGATGTTGAAAAATAAAGAAACAGTAAAAGATGACTGCCTTCTACCTGAATTTGCAGAGTATATGGGTACAAAGGACTATGGTAGATTATATTGCAAAGAAGACAGACAAAGGGAATTACGGTGAAATCGTGGACCTCTTTCCAGAGGGTGCCATAAATGTTGCTGGGCTTATGGGACGGTGACGAGTATCATGGAAGAGAAATCCACGGAGAGTTACTAAGTGTTTGGAAATTGGTGCAGAGGTTCGTGGGCGACAAATTGTTATATATTTCTCATATTCCTGTTGTCTTCCCCTTGATGCTGGGCAATGTCATAGAAAGAATGCTGGGCTAGGTCAGTTTTCTTACAGTTTTGTGTGATGCTAGGGGAGAAAAACCCGTTGTATTTATCTTGGCATAATTGAAATGCTGCACAGACAAAAAACATTCTTACCTTTTTTCTCGTAACAGTGTAAAAATTCATTATTTGCATAGAGTAAAACAGACATATTTGTAATCACAAATAATTTCATGTTTTCTGAAGCTTTTCCTTTCCTGAAAATAAGTGATGCCATTTGCTTGTACATGGTTGGCAGAGGAAAACTGCTGGTTTCTGTTTCTCTTTGGGTTTCGTATGCTGCTTTTGTTTAGGTTAAGAGAGGAAGAATTCATAGCATCTGAATGTAAAATCTTCCATCATTACAGCTGGAAAATTGATACGTAATCCCAGATGTTTTAGAAATGGGAAATAGTTTCCTGTTTCTAATCACCACTTAGTTTTTATGCATCAGTGTGCCTTGAGCCCACCTTTCTCTTACGTCTGCTGCTTTTTAATTCCTCGATGTGGGAGACATTTCCGTTTTAAGTAGTGGAAATGTATATGTTTGATTTGGTACTTGTTGGGTCACTACTAGTGAAATAATTTTAAGAAGGGATTTGGCCCTCTTGCCTCCATCGTCTCACTGGGTGTCAGCTCAGTAGAGAAAATGGAAGCAGAAGATACAATGTGACTTTAGGCTTTTAGTTGACATTTTAGAGAAGCAGGATTGGACTGTGTGATAAAACACAGAGGTATTTTCTATCACGGAAAATTTTTAAGGATGGGAAAGACTGACATCTTCCAGGGGTGATCGAGACGTGTTTGATCTTGCATCAAGGCAAGGAGTTTGAGTAGATGGCCTTTGACATACCTTTCACTTATATTTCTGTTGACACCTGTTACTGTCTTTGATTAGGCAGCATTTTTGTATACAACAATGTAATTTTATTGTTACTTGATTGAATGCAGTCAAAATATTAGTTATTGAATATGTCTTGCTTCTTTAGGCACAGCCTTAGTTGCACTAAGAAATTTGGACTGTTTACATCAGACAAGACGAGTCGTTGGAATCGGAAATCAGATAGCCAAAGTCTTGGGCGACGCGGGCGTCGACCGAGTGGCCCTGATGGGGCGTCACGAGATCATTTTCTTAGACAGGTCTGTGGAGTATTTGCTTAAAACTATGGCATTGTTTTGGGAATCACAAATAAAATATAATACTGTAGTGTATTTGTACTACATTTTCCAGCTTCCAATTACTTATCCATCTGCAGAAGAAGATATGGCTTCTCATGAAGATACTGTTCCAGCTGCCATGACCACCCGTCTGCGAAGACAGAGTGAAAGAGAGAGAGAACGTGAACTTAGGGAACTAAGAATTAGGAAAATGCCAGAGAGCATTGACTTGTTACCAGTGGTGCAAGCTGACCCATCAGTATGGACTGTTGATGAAGTCTGGGCCTTCATACATTCTTTGCCTGGTATGTAATGTGCAATAACTTGTTCCTTTTTATTTTTAACAGTGCTTTAACCTTGCTTTATAGCATCAGTGTGATGAGGAGGTGGTTGTATAACAGCACTAGTGCACTCATTAGTTGCTGACAGAAACTGGAATGTGATGTTTCCTCTGGCTTGTTCCTTTAGCACAAATCCCATGAGACAGAACTAGTCCCACTTCTGCTGTGGCATCCCAGCTGATGGAGATTAGAGCTGTTCTTTGTCTTCTCTCAAGAGCACAGTAGAGAGATCAGACATGCTTCCTCCCTTTTACATTTCTTTCTTCTCTTCCCGCCTTAACTTGCTGCTTATTCAGTAGAAGAAGCAAGAAGGGAGTTATGAACAGACCTATCATATCATTAAAGAAGAATAAGCAAGTTTCTTCTATAAAGCTGAATTTTGTTTTGCATAGCTTTGCTAAGTAACTGAAATGCAGAGAACTTCTGCATACAGACTGCGTACTCTTGTTAGACACAGGAAATTCTAGTATCTCAGTCTGTTCTCAGGAAAAAAAAAATTGTTTCTCCTTATTTACAAACCTTTTCTTTGGCTCAAGACTCACAGTTATCTTTATATCATCTTCAGGTTATTTGACAGTTACGTATTATTTCCTAACTGTCATAAGCTTTAAAGTTTCACCCCCCTCTCTTTCCCAAGGATGCCGTTCTGTCTGGTCAGATACCGTAATCCTTCCAGGTAACAAGGCAGGCCTCCATAATAGCAGTCATACAAGAATTTTTGTTGCTTACCTATGTAACTCGGATGTCAAAACATTGAAACCAGGTTAAGTTTGTTCCTAATTTTCTACTTTTTCTGGAATGTTAAACCATTTTTCTGTGTATTCCATTAGGCTAAGAACCTGTAAGGAATGTATCTTTGCTGCTAAGTCATACATGTGGGTTTTGACAGTTAATCTTCCCTAAAGTAGGTCAGGCAGTGCAACTCAAGAGTTGAGTTAGGGATGCCTTAAATCAACAAAGGTCATCCTTGAAGTACCTTGCTTCTGATGGTTTATAAATTGCAATTGAGATACGTTGTCTGCTTCTGGGAACCTGCAGTAGTGTCTGTAAAAACAAGCAGAGCTCCTTAAGTTTAAGACGTGTTCATTCATGTTTCTGTAATGTTACAGGAATATAATTATATTGCTGCTGTTTTAAATTACTGTTATTACAGACTTGAGACTCTAGTTAATTCAATAGCTTCCTGATCCTAGGTTCTGTAGAAGAATAAAAGATAGTTCCTGTCCCAGAAAACTTGAAGTACCACATAACCATTCACTTGCAAGTATGAAGGCAAAAATACTACCCTTAAAATATGTTTTCTATTTTGAAACCATTACTTGTAGAATATTTCACCAGCTGCGGGATCTGCTTTTAATTCTATAAATAAGTTCAATAAAAAATCAAAATAAAATAAAATAATCTTTGATTTTAAAGAAATGTTATATTTTTCTGTATTTTATTAAAATTTATTATAATCACTCATTCACATCACATTAAAGATTAGTTTCTCATTTTTTTCCTAAAAGTTCAGTAGGTATTTAAAACTATATTCACAACCTGCTGTAATTTTTATTGTTAGATGGCTACATCTATATTTTTTGGCAATTTGGGGGTTTATTCTGTTCAATGTGTTCTCAAGCCACTCTCTTGAAAAAATGTTTTTTCATATGCTGTCATAGTTGAATAATGCAAGAAATAATATAATTGGCTTTTGCTATGCTATTTTGCAATATATACTTGGTGCAGTCTTTGCAGACTGTCTGCCATGCTGAAGAAGGTGATTTGTCAGCTTTTCAAAAACATTAGGGACATCTGTTTTGACTTTTACAGCTTTCTGCACAGAGTCTGTAAGCTGAGATCTAACTGCAGAGTCAAGTGTCCTTGTCAGGCTTTTCCTGAATTCCTCTGGAGTCTTTTGGAGAAATGAAGATTGTAGGACACTTCTACCGTTATTTCTCTTGAGGGGAAGAGACAGCAACAGTTTAAGCCCCAGCAGAGTTGTTCCTACTTTCTTTCTTCAGTCACATGATTAATGGTCTTTCACCCGCTTCCCATCCTTTTTTTAGCCAAGTTATTGCACAACAACCAATTGCGAAAGTGCTTAATAATACCCAAATGTGCTTGGATGAGGGAATTGAAATACATTCAGCTTTCATCCTTTGGTTTTCCAAAATGATTTTAAGAAAAGATATTTTAGGAAGAGTTGCATGGAAATGCTCCATGTCCTGCTGAAAGAAAAAAGCCTGCAACAACCACCAATTAGCTATTTTAATAGGACCGCTTTTGTTCTTCAATATAAAATCTTCTCTTGTTCTCTCAGAGTCTTTGTAAATGCTGTGGTCTGACAATCACCATGTTCAGGTCTCGAGCCAGATTTACAGTAAGACCTTTCACAGAAATACTTGACTTATGGACATTTTGTCAACACATAAATAAGAACCTTTATGATGATGAAAGAGCTGTTAAATCCTCCTGAGAATGGTCAGCTATCTTAAGATAGCTCCATTCCAGGAGCTCTCTGACAACTCTGGGCTCCTGAAGAACGTTCTCTTATTAGTTATGGTATAGTTTGTAGCTGGGCTGCGCTAGTGCATCACTGTACCAGAAATATTAAAAGTAAATGTTCTGGAATACATGCAAGCACTAAAATGGCTTAATGGCTTTAGTAGCTATATAAATACTGTTTGTGACAAAGTAATTTGGTTTTTGTCTCCAAAAGATACCACTCTAATTTCTTGTTACAATAAATAATGCCCAAGAACCAGGCGTTTCTCATGTATTAAAGCTGCATTGTTTTAAATGCTATGGAAAATAGTCCTTAGTCTTCATTAAAGGTTAGCCAGCTGCTACAGAGTAACTGTTTTACTTTTGGGATTGTATAGAGTTGTAACCTAAATGACAGAGGTTTAGCCTAAAACCAGAGGCTACAATAAAATTCCATAAGATAATCTTTGTCTTTTCAAATTACCTTTTAATCTTTTCCTTTCCTTAATAAAGCGGCAGCTAATTGTTACGTGAGGTCGTTTAACAAATCATTATGAAAAAAAATAATCAGGCTTTATTCTTTGTGAAAAGCTAACCATTTCCAACCTGAAATGTTGTGACCACTACACAGTAATAATTCCAATGAGTTAAGGTTTGGATGTCGATACTTCCACGTTTCCTTTCTGTTTGTCTCTTATACATTTGTTAGGCAATCAGGAAATTAGACTGACCTTTACAGAATTTAAATCTGAACACACAAGAGGATATGAAATTAGTCAATTGCTCTCATCTAGGGTGGAAAAGGAGTTCACAGTATTTTCATGTCTCTGCAATAGTATACTTTTAAAACAGGGGAAAATATAAAAATACCCCAAAATAGGCTTAACTGAGTAATAATTGAAACCAGGAAGGGAAGGTGGAGCACAAATTAAAATGTGTCTGAAAGGCTCCAAGACGGATGGAGAGACCACTGGATTGAGAACATAAATATATTAAAACCATGAAAAAAGTGGCTATGGGGAAAGAAGCTTCAAATAAACTACTGACAATGAGTGCTCTTATTCACGTTGTTAGAAGACATTTGTCCATATAACAGAGCTGCCATACAGCCAGGCGTAACTGCTGGTTTCTGCTTAACAGATGTCCAGAACATCTTTTGAGGAACCTTTTGTTCCCACAGGGTTCTTCAGTGGAAAGGGGCCCTCAGTTACCTGGGACCGTCCAACCCATGAAGAATCTTGTTATGTTGTGGGCCTCGGTAACCTGAGACCATGTTACTTCATGTTCAGATAAAGAGTGTTTCATTTAAAAAAAAAAAATCCAACTAGTTTAAAGTTGTACTTGTGAAGTGAGTTACTGTTGTGTATAGAACATTCACTCAGGTAACTGATGGTAAATGTCTTTGTGAGACAGTTACGCTAAAGCCCATAAATCAAAATTCTGTTTATTTAACGCAGTGGTGGTAACGTACAGAGGGAATTAACACCTTTTGGAAATTGTAGCTATGTGAATTTTCTCACTGAGTTGTACATAGCAGTAGAATATGAATATCTCTCTATTGCTGGAAAGAACCTGCTTAATTATGCTCTTAATTAAATCTATTTCTGTAGTATTTTGCCAGTGTCTTCCAATTGCAAGATCATGGCGATAGTTCCTGGTAATGAAATGAGAAAGCTGTCTTTGCTAGTACTTGACATTTCCAATGAGTAATTGTCCAATAGTTACAGCGTAATTAGAAGCTGTAGTAATAATTACTTTCTAGAATATCTCCGAAGTTCCCATCGTAATACTGAACTCTTGCCTGTACATTAGGTTCAACAAGCTAAAGGGACAAGCATTGGAAATCGTGTAGCTGAAAAGCTCTAGCGTGGACGGAGTGATTGCATCTAAGAATGCACACTTCTGACCCAGTAATTCTTTTTTCTGTTGCGTTGTAGGTTGTCAAGATATTGCGGATGAATTTAGAGCACAAGAAATTGATGGACAAGCTCTCCTCTTGTTGAAGGAGGATCACCTTATGAGTGCAATGAATATTAAGCTTGGACCTGCTTTGAAAATCTGTGCACGTATCAATTCATTGAAAGAATCCTAGGGGGTGAACATGAAGGTTTAAATAACAGTTTCTCAGTGACAGAACTGACAGTAATATGCCAACATCTTCACTGTGGCATGAGTGTTACTGTGATGTTTTCTTAAAAATATGGGGTTTTCCCCACAGAAAGACTTAAAAATGTTCCTTTGATTATACCAGGTAGTCCTCTGTAGTTTCCAACAATTAGTAGGTTCATGGTAAAGCCCGAGTAATACTTTGAGTTGAAGTTCATGGAAAAACATGAAGTGAAAAATGCTGTGATAGGTTAAATATTCCCCGTGTACTTTATCTTACAAGTTTAAGATTAACACCCCAGTACCCTCCCCAATCTAAACACCGTTTAAATTGTCTTGCTGTATTCTGAAAGATCTTTCCCCACATACACCAGTTTTTGGACTGAAATAACAGAAGTGTCCACAGACCCTGTGGAAGCACTAATAACAGTAAAATGCTATGCATTTAGTTGTGCTCTGAGTTTCTTTTAGCCTTGAGCAAATTGTTTGTAAGGGGTAGGTTGGCAGCCGGTTTTCCTTGTGTAGGCTTATCCTCACCTTTGCCACTGTAGTATTTTCTTGAAGTCTGGAAATATTATAAACCATGTAGATGTCTCATCAGAATCCTCATCATCAGGCTACTGAAATGCAATGGCATGACACTCTTGCCAGAGGTAACTGAAGCACATGTTACTTTACTCTTTGTATGCTGCTATGCACTAAGAGGGCATTAAATTGTTAGGTTTGTAGTTTCACGTGCTGCTAGTTAAACTAGACCAGCAGTTCTCAAATGGGAGTTCAGAGTGGACCCTAAGAACACTCAGGGTTCAGGTTCCTAAATACCTAGGCATGAGGGGCTGAAAACTGCAGCCAGAACTAGCTCATGTTGAGACAAGTGTACTTCAGAGACTGGAGGTAAAGAAGGGATAGCATAGCTCAGATGCTCTTGTTCTCGATACCTCTCCTAACTTGTCTTTGCCTGTAGTGCATTCCCACTGCCTCAGTGGAACCTTCCAAGCACCTTTTATTTGTCCACTGGCTAGCGTGAGCTGGGCTTGTAGTAGTGTGAGGAAGGACCGCGTCAAGTTGCTTGACAAGGTCCTCTCAGAGTTCAGTGTAGGAGCAGCTCCTGCTGCAGTGAGGGAGCCTGGAGCTGTGGGTGGGCAGAAGGAGTGAGTGCAACTGCTGGGAAGCTCTGGGAGAAATCTATAGGGCCCTGCTTGGTCCCTCTGGCAGGAGATTTTGACTTGGATGCTGCAGACCCAGGCAGCTGGATTTTAGTGTCTCCCTCCGTCTTCCCTCTCTTGCACTTTGTACAGAACAAATACGTGTTTCCCCAGTTACTGACGCGCTCAGAAGCTGCTTGGGCGCTGAGGCAGCAGCGCCTTCTTGGTCTTTGCCTCCCCATCACCTGTGTACGGATGTTCGTGGATACATTTTGTACCTTCTCTTCCCTCCCTTTTGTAGCTCCACCCCCTTCATGTACAGACCTAGATCCCTAAGCTCTCGTATAGGGAAAGAAGGGTATGTGTGCTTGATAGAGTTGTAATGTATATTTGAATTAAATATGTGTATGTCTCTGCAAATAATGTATTTTGTATTTTATGCAAATTGATGCATAATATATGATTGTGTAGGGAGATATTCAGGGAGACCCTGAAGTATTCCTGAAAAGAAGAGGAACTAATCTAAAATTTGAGAACTGCTGACCTAGATCAAAAGGAGTCAATGCACATACACTGGCTGAAAGGAAGGTTTATGACAGGTAGATTAATATGTATATTATTTAACTGACGACTTAAGAGTAAATTGGGATTACAGAAAAATCTGTGCTTCATTTTCCTTTAATTAGACTATTGCTTTGCTTCTATTAACATACTTTCTACCATTATCTTCAGATAGCAACATTACAATCGTTGTTTTTTGTTACACCCGTTTGAGCTTGCTAATAGCAGATGTTGTGAATATTTTTATTAACCACTGAAGCTCCAAGTTAGGACAACCCATTGCTGTTACGTGCTAGTATGTGGTGAGAGCCCTTATCCAAATGGCACCAAAGGCTTTAGAGAATTAGTTGATGTCTGGGTTTATTTTGGAGGGAAGTTGCGAAGCACTTTCTAATTTGTTTTTTCTGTCTTCAGTTACCGTTGTCAAATAAACTTCTTAGTCAAAGGTTCAACATTTGGCAATGTTCATTTGAACGATATTCAAATGATGGAGACGGTAGGTTCCCATTTGTAGCATTTCTGTAAGATACACGGTGTAGCATATCTGTAACATATGTTCTAAAGGATGCGTTCTGTTTTGATGAGCTAATTGAAGACTAAAGATATCTTAGATATTTATCCTTTGGCTTTTGTCTTAAAGTTTTATTATTTTTATACACAAATTTCACCGGCTAATTTTTAATCTGTCTTCTGATTGTACTGTTCTTTGGCAATGTACAAAGTAGGTATACGTAAATGTGATTTGATGATGGCTTAAGGCATATTTGAAAATGTGGAGTTACGAGTCTTACTTAGACCTGCAGTTAATCACAATGTTGTTACATGCATGAGAATTTCACGGTTGTTTTAATTTTGCTTTATTAGACGGCTTTCAGGAGAACTTCTACAGCTAGCGTTTATGTACAACTTTTGGACGTAATCACTGACAGATGCCAGGAGCTCAGAGTAGACCTGATTAATGCACGTCTGTTCTGGTTCTTCTGGTACACTACGTTTTCTGTGGTTTTGGAAGAGCCACAGACAGTGAGTTATGCTTTAAATACTTGTGAATGCAGCAACTAAGAATGTGAGCCTTATGCATATTGAAAGTGTTTTCTCCTTCACTGATTTTGGCGTTAAGTGGGAACTTAAAAGCAGACACAGCTATACTAACCTATACTGAGAGAACTGCACGTGTATTGGAGTGTTTGCCAATATAGCTGTGTCAGTAAAATCAGTTTAAAAAGAAAAAAAAAATCACACCTGTCTGTGAAAGTAGGCTGGAAAATATCCAAGTGCAACTGAAGTCTACTTCAGAAGCTTTTGAATTTACTCAAAAAAGGAATATAACACTTGAAGTAATATTCCTCCAGAACCATTTTGCATACCAATTGCTTGTTTCTGTTCAGATCAGCGAGGTTTTCCCAGGCTTATACTACCATTTCCCATGGCTTTCTCTACAGATTAGAGAAAGAGGAAGTATTGCAGATTTTAATTGCTTGTCCCCACTAGATGTGTCTACAAGACATCCCCTGCATTAGCTTTATTTCCTGGAGATTTGTATTCTGTATTCAGACTGCTGCTGTTGTGGTAATCTCACAGTAATCCCTGCAATATTTCAATTCTTGTAGAAGAGAATACAGGACACTCTAGAATCTTAGCTCAAAAGGGAGATATGTTGGATGGCTTTTTCCCTTCCTTTTCCTCTGCTGGTCTCCATCTTACCTACTCCTTAATGCGAACTGCAGCATTAGCTCAGGGCAAAACGCTCTTGCAGAGCACTGGGCTGAATGTGTCTGTCAAGATTCCTTCCAGCAGAATTATAACTATTACACTTGTCTCAGCTTCAGAGTTTATTTAGGGTTTTAAAGAAATGCACCTGAATGGTCAGAACGGGTATGCAGGCTGCCCTGCTTCATCTGGCTCCTATCACTCAGCAACCCTGCTTTGCAGCAGAAACAGAGAACTCCAGAAAGGAAGCTCGGCCTCCTCCACTGGTGGAAGTGCGCTGAGAGCTCTAAGCTGCTCCTTGTTCAAAAACAAGCATTGCTAGGGAATTGCTAACTTCTCGCAGCCAACCCATATTGCCTCACATTTGGCACGTTCATAGCACTTTATCACCTTGCTTATATAGAGAACAAGAAATAACCATCTTGTCAAGTTGAACTGCCAGTTGGCTTGGATCACCAGCAAGTATTTGAAGGGTTTTTAAACAGACTGCACAGTAAGTCCATTCTTTACCCATTAATCAATCATATTTTTCTTCCAGAAATGAGGTTCTTGATGGAGGGTAAAACCTTTGCTATATTTGTGTCAATGAGATCTCTCAAACAGAAGGTTTATGTTCTGCAAGCATCCATTTCCTCATTTCTTTCCTGTGAAAGCAGATTTTTTTTTTCCCCTGATGTCTTTTTGGACAAATCCCAAGTGGGAATCCAGCCTTTTGGATAGAACAGATGGAGTCCATCATAACTGCAGATGTGGCAGCAAGAGGAAAGAAATGGGATAAAAATAAGTATTTGAGCAGGTTTACGATAGCTTTTGGATCACTTCTTTATCTTGATCTTAGCTGTAAGGAAATGGTCAGGTATAAAAACACTTCTTAACTGTAGTTTGACTGGAGGTTTATGTAGTGAGGCTTTGCTGGGCGTAGTGTGTCACTGCCTGGCATACCGGTTAAAACGAATGCCTATTTCAGATGACTGCTCTCATTTTAGTTTCACAATATCAATACAGAAACTTACCACTCAATAGCTTAAGAAATTTCTTACACATTGACAAATGTATAGCTCTAAGTGATCAAAGAATTCGGTGACAGCTGTACTGTGAATCCTGGTTTTGCAGATAATTAGACATCCACAAAATTTGTAACACGAGTAGTTCTTCTGATTGTATTGAGACTATTCATATTAAAATAAGCATGTGTATAAAAGCTTGCAGGGTTATTTTCTTACCAGTATTGCATAGAGATTTCCTATTAGCGTATATTTAGATATATAGTTGTCACTCACTAACCAGACTTTTACTCATTAATTGTTCTAGGCTGCAGACAGTGACTCTGCAAAAGCACAAATCTAGGATACTTTTTTTTAATGTTCACCAAAAATAGTTTATAGAGATGGAGAGAAACTAACATTTAGAGTATTTTGTTTTAAATAGGCTGTTTTTGTTGAATGCTGCGTGGAACAGGTATGAACAGAGCTACAAATGCGTAGTTTCGACGTAAGGTGTTATTAATTGCTCATAGTGAATTAATTTTTAAGTTACTCTCACACAGTGAGCTGTAGTTTCAGACAGGAAATATTGTGAGGAGAAAGAAATTTAAACTCATGCTTAGTTCATTTAAGCTAAGCCTAGATGAAGTTCATTTTAAAGGAATTTGCCTTTAGTCATAAGGATTTATTTATACCCTATCAGTTCTACGTAGTTACATCCACTGGATGGCTTCGCAAATAGCAGCATTTGAAAAAGAGATGGTAATTACAGATAAGTGCCTGCTGTGTAGGTGCTATGTCTACTTTCTTTCTTAAAGAGCTGTCCCTAATGTAGTCTAAGAGCTGATGGGCAGCCTGCAGTCAGAGCCTGGGACATACGTGGAATAGAAAAGCAGTTAGGACATGTTACCCTAATCCATGTGAACTGGGCTGATTTGTTTTTACCACGTTCATAACTTTGGAGGAGCTCTATCACGTGCCATTTCCTTCTCCGCAGAGATTTCTAAATGTGCTTTTTGCCTTGTTGGTGTTGGCTGAAGCATTTCGTGTCATACGTGTCTCCTGGGTCTCACGGTCAGCACTTCCACGTACGTTCAAGGCCCCATCCTAACCTGCTGTGTAGGTTTGCATAACCTCTACGTTAAAGCTTATACACACCTGCTCGTTCACTTCGAGGATGCGCGTATTGTTTACTTATCCCTTGTAGCTAAGTTGGAAGGGAAAAACCAAAATTCGAAGATGTGAAGAGAGGTAGTAGACTTACAGTCTAGCTTTTGTAGCCATTGATCTAACTTCTACGAAGCACAGTTCTGGGAGTCAGTGTTACAAACATTTCAAATTAAAAAATGTTAAACTTCCCAGTGTGTATTGGCTTCCCGCTAAACTACCCAAAATGACTGTACAGGAGTACAGTTAGGGTTGGACTAGATGATCTCTAGAGGTCCCTTCCAACCCCTACCATTCTATGATTCTATGAGGAGGAGCTAGAAAAATGAGATCTAAAGAGATTTTTCCATCTAGAAAGAATTATAATTTGAGCACAATTGTACAATCATAGAATACTGATCATAAATATCATTTAAGTGCAATACATTACACTTAAGGAGCAGTTTGTGTGTAAAAAGCACTATCGTTAGGTAAGGTTGTTGGAAGACTGAGAGTATTGTTCATAGGTACTAAATCAGGGTATCCTCGCTGATGATGGGATTAGGCTAGAAGCACAAATACCATGCGTTCATACCTGGTTTTTGAAGAATTGTGTTCTCCTCCAGTACCTGGCCTGTGTATTGGCAGCCATGATGTTGCCATCCTCTGGCAGCTTTTTGCAAAGTTGATGCTTGAAAGAATGATGAGATACTCTGCACACCTAAGCAGTCTTTGTGTTATGATGTTAGCAAACCAGTACTGATGAGGAAAGATGTGTGAAAAGAATGACAGGTTTTATTAATGAATGCCAAATACTTCTATTTCAAGTTGAAAAAGCATAGAATATCTCATTAAAATCAGTGTTGATTTTAAAGAGATTCTTTGTATGAGGGAAGTACAGAAGTTTCTCATAAAGGGTTAACGCTTTAGCCGCTGTCACCATTAATATAAAATAATCCTGTAAGAATTAAAGACTGTAAAGCATTTGAATGGTGTAAGGCTGAGAGTTGCTGGCACAGCACAAGTAATGTACAGAGGAGACAGAGCAATGGTTGTCTGTAGTTCTTATTATTTCAGATACTACTGCCTTCCTAGTGTAGCGCTTTCCATCTGGCAGTGAAACTGTAATGCTGTTCTGCAGAGTAATGGTTTATGGTTATAGGACCAGACTTGAGGTGCAGTGTTAGGACTTCCCAGAAGCACCAGAGAAAAGAAAACGCACAAAAGGAGAAAAAAAACATAGTCTGTTAAGAGAGTAGTAGGATAAAGACCGCTTCACAACTGGTATCTCCCTCTATTAAAAAGTCAAGGATAGAAGTGAGCTTATGCAGAGTGCTGCTATTAATGTATTTTAAAATAGTTATTTATCAGCAGGCTCAGATGGATGCGCTGCGAAGCCCTGTAGTGCCACTATGACCTACTCGGTGGGTGTAGCGACAGCCTAAAGCTCTTTGATGCTTTTCCCCAAAGAGTAGGGAAGAATGAATTTGACAGCAATACAGTGATGTAACATCAGTGCATTAGCATTGGCTTTGGCTGCGTGTTGTGGCTTCTGTGTAAAAAATGAAATTTTAAAAACTCAAAATGGCTTTAGAAGCCCTGCAGCACAGACAGGAATTCTGCCACATCAGGACAGATGGGGTTGTGTAAACTTCTAATGACGAGTTGGGGAGCTGAACCTCACTGGTAAATAAGAAACAGCAGCAGCCCCACCCAACTCCTTGCAGTTCCAGTTCTGTACATGTTAATGAATCAGAAGGGTGAGACTAACCACACAAAACGGAAGCATCTGAAATGTACGTTCTTGAAAATAACTTTGCCTTCATCTGGTGGTAAATGAATTTTAAATTAGGAATTTTCCCTCGCCACTGAGTCTGTAGGGATTAGTTACTTCTTGATCCTCTGAAATGCCTGGTGCATTGCTGTATTTGAGATACTTGCTGGTTTTTAAGCAGAATTAGGTTTTGTAAATATTTTGTCAACCCCATTTCAGTGGATGTCCAGTTTATATAAAACCTGAAGAAATGCCGTGTCGAAAAAATGTGTTTAGACATGGTTTATCCTATAGCATCTTAAGGGCTAAGTCGCGGCAGGTCAAATTTGAGAGAGCAGGGAGTGATCGCTTAAGGTTTTTCAAGTTAACATTGCACAGGCTTTCCTACTTTTAACATGGAAATGGGATTTCCTCCAAACACATTTTTCAGCATAAAGGATGAAATAATTTGTGGTGCCAAACACTTCAAACTGTGTTGCTAAGCACTGCCGCCTCTTATTGCACTAGTTTTAAAATTCAGTTTTTGATCACTTACTGTCCTTTTGATGGCCCTTTTAGACGGTTTTCACCAAACCATTTTCTACTGCTTAAAAATGCTCCTGTCCCTTTGATTATGTCACTGAAACGTCAAAGAAATTTACTACAGACTGTGGGTGACCGAAGCACTATGTGGGCTGAAAGTAATAAATCAGTGGTAATTGGACTTTGATATATTGCAGAAATGTAAGATTAATATATGATTGAGATGTGATTGTGTATTCTATACTGGAATACTCTTTTGTAAGAAATTTTAGCCCACGTAGCATTAAATTCTGCAATGAAAGCTATGTCTATAATTGATTTATAATAATGTAAATTGTAACCCAAAAATTAAATTTTACAGTTGAAGAGCACACAGTGAACTATGTAAAAACATGATCTTCACTTTATGAATCATTTTTTTAAAAAGCACTTTCCTATTACCAACTAGCATGTGAATGAATTTTAGATTCTCTCATTTGTTACAATCTGTAGAAGTGAAATTTCTTTAATCTCTCTGTTAATGGGTAAATTCATCATACAAATGCTGAAACAAAGCACCTTATACTATGCTGCTTAAACTTGCTTGTAATTGCACCTTTTGTTATCTGCAGATTTTTCTTAATGAGTATTCTTGTGCGATATCATTGTTCCCTGTGGGTCTGCGTGAATGACTAACCAACCTGCAGCATCATTTACTTATATAGTTTCTATTTCAATACAACATTGTATTGTGAGTTCAGTGCTTCAGAAATAAATGCTACTTCCATTTGTCTGCTTTGGTCGTGTATCATTTATTTCTCGTCTACAATTAAATCAAGACCTTCATAAAACTGTAAGAATTTGAAAATTGAGTATTTTTGCTAGAAGCCTGACTAATTCTTCCCCTACTGGAGTAGTCCCACTTCAAATTTAACTGTTCTAATTTTAAAGTAATTTTGGCTTCCAAATACGTTTAGTTTAATTCAGGCCATTCTTTAACCTCAGGCATGCATTTATGTATGGCAGCTAACCTTGTAAGAGCTTAGCCCAGGGAGCAGAGTTGAACTGTTCATGTATTAAGCACATCTGTATTTGTTCCTCTGTTAGTGTAATTGCCACTGCATTCGAGCTTATTGCTCTGATTGTAATTATTTAATTTTAATATGCACACATAGACATTGGAAGAGTGGTAGCAAAGAAATAATGAAACATGACCACCTCTCCTGTAGCTGTGGAAGTTACACGTCTTGCACTATTTGTGTACTATGTAAACAATGCTTATTATTTCTGTAGGAGTTACAGCTTTACATTAACTAAACCAATTTATTTTTCGTTAAACAGACAACTCTTAAACTGACAAAAAGCACTCTCTAACAAGAAGATACCCTTCAAAAAAAATCACAGAAGTGGTCTGAACCTTTGGCAGTAGGTTAACACAAGTACGTAACTGATAAAAGGGCTCCAGCTTTGAAGATGACTTTATTGCATTTTATACCATAAAACCTGAGATCATTCCATTTAAAGTGATTGTTAAATTCTAGTCATAAGGTTTAACTGAAAACTTGTTTTATGTAAGTAGTCTTAAACCTGTATTTTCAAGTTAAATTCTCTCAACCGGCAGGTGCTTACTGCCCACTGGAACCCAGTGAGGAAGTGTGCAGTGTCCCACGCTCTGGTGCAATATTCATTACAATTTTGGTGGATTTTAGACTTTTTTTCCGTGGGTTGTAGCTCTGGAAATGTTTCCTTGTATTATGTGCATGGACACAGTCACAGAACATCAGAGTACGCGCTCCTGTCGCACAGCGCTGATTTGCAGTCTCTTCAGTCAGCAGCTCATTAACAGATCACAATTACTGTGCCTGGCTTATCAGCTGGCTCTGTGCTTTCATTGTTAAATGGCATAAAGCAGAATTTCCAGCTGACAAATGGATCTGTAGACCACTTCTCCTCTGTCAATTCAACATCATGACATCGACACCAGTACGCTACTGCGATGAGAAAGCTGTTGATGAAGTACAGCCAGGGGACGTTCATCTCCATGTAGGCTGGAATCCGAGCACCGAGAAACAAAATGATAATTTGAAGAAGAACAAAAGGTGCCCAAGTGCCAAGAAAACAGATGAGGAGTCGGGACAGGAGCTGCCACTTAAAGCAAGTGCTGTTGTTGTTAGACACGTATGAGAACATCAGAACAGGCTGACTGGCAAAGGAAACTACCCTGACAGACAGCAGCATGGTTGTAACTTCCTTCCGACGAGCCACGAGTGCCATGCCTATGAGCAGCAGCATGGCACATGAGACTGAGTAGCCCTGCACACTGGCACAGAGAGGACACTGATAAGGAAAAAAACGGTTCTGAATTTCTAGTTCTTCATAGATACTGGGAACTTTCAGAATACAAAAAAACCCTGAAATCCATATAACCACCACAGCAAATACATAAAGTAATCTTTGACCTCCTTTAGGAAATTGAGAGGTTTGGGCTATAGTAATGTAGTAATCCAGACCAGCCAAAAGATACACCGGATAATGCATAATACCATAGGTAAGAGAAATTACCTGAGTGAACAGGCAAATGTGGTATGTTGTAAATCGTACACCCCAGAGTGCAAAGTCCTCAAAACAGAAAATAAAAAATATACTTGTCAGCAGTGTGAAATCGAGAAGTGCCAGTGAAACACAGAAGTATCCCATAAAACTAATTTTCACATTTTTTTGCTTAACTTGCAACATGAAGAAATCAAGGAGCACTTTTCCGAGCATAATCAGGAGCAACATGCAGCTGATTTCAAGAGGTTGGTTGATCTGGGTGTAGTGGTACTGACCAGAACAATTTTCACAGAGTACGGCAGCCATCCTCCAACGGTGAAAACCAGCAAAATCACAGGGCACAGTGTTTCATATCTGAAAAGAGAAAAAAGAACAAAACAGTTTGTAAAAATTTATTTTGGGGGTACCTCTACCAATTAGTTAATTCTCCATCATAACAACTACCAAATGTATGTCTGAATTTTCCAGCCTCCTTAATCAAGAGTAAACAGCCTCACTAACACATCATGAAATTGTCAAGAAGCACCTAAATTTTATCTTTTTCAAATTACATTCTCTTGAGAGTGAAAAGGTCAACATAGACCTAAGTTACTTTTCTAGGAAAGGTTCAGGAAATAGGGTTGACTGTGTTCCTTTCCTTCAGAAAGCCCGAGGGTCTTTCTGTGCAGTAGGGCAGAGGGATGGATGTTTCAGAGCTCCTACGTATTTTGAAGAAATTAGATAACCACATAGGACAGAAATCACACAAGACACAGGAGGCGTTACAGTATGGCCTCACAGTTCATTATGCTCACAGAATCTACACTGAATTGAGACTGCAGAAATATCATGAAAGCAGAAAAAGCATCAGCTAAACTCATCCTTTTTAGCCAATTTTTTCCAATCCTGGAACTCTGAAGTTGAAGCACACAAGCTTCATTAGTTGATCGAGCTTTCTTTGTTCATCCTTTAGCAAGGTAGTACTAGAATGACAGATCCCTCAGAACAGCTGTTCTTCCTCTTGGTTTCCTTATGATAAGTCTTTTCCCTGTGTTAGTTCCCAAGGAAAATGAACTCAGGATGGCCTTGTGTAGTAAGTACTTTCTTCTCTCTTTCCTAAAGAAACGGTGTCGGTGTTCTCAGGGACAGCAGAGAAAAGCTGAGAAGCCAAGGCAGCTCTAAAAAGGAATTCCCTCTGAGGATCTCTGTTAACAGTGAATCACTTGTATTTAAATAGACACCTGCATTTTATCACCAACTCACCAGAGTCAGTGAACGTTTGAGTTAGTGTCTCCTGAAGGGCAGAATGAGAGGAACAACCTCAAGTACTTGGCAGTACAACTTGAGATGTATCCCTGCCACTGAACTCGGTTACAAGCCCACCTGGCTGCTTCACTATTCATGTGCACAAGTAACATTTTCATCCTCTAAAACCAAACACATTTTACGGTACGATGTAAAAACAGCCTTTGGTGTGCATCTTCTCTTCGAATACTGGATGCTGCCCTTGTGCGTGCAGCAAGGAGGAAACCTGCACACAGAACAGGGGCGTGCTATTGAAGCGATCACTCAGAGCCATTTATATTATCATAATGCAAAACGCCCTGCACACGGGTGAGGCCCACCGTATGCTGCGCAAAGACCTGAGCAGAGCCGCAGAGCCGCAGTTAACACCGCTCGCCCCGCGAGCACCGAGGGACTTGCGCCTGCTGCCCTGGCTTTCCCCGCGGGCTGGCAGCGCCTCCACCTCCCTCGCCCCGAGGGCTTCCCCACCGGGCTCCAGGGGCAGCCCTCGGCCCTCCCCACCTCCGGCGGGTTTCTGTTCTTCTCTGCCGGGCTCCGGCCTCTCGCCGGGCTGAGGGAAGAGGCGGCCGGGGAGTGCTCTGAGGGGACGCCCAGGCTGGAAGCAGCTTCCCGCCGCGCCCGAGGAGGTTTCCCGCCCGGCCCGGCCTCTCCGCTCTCAGGAACCCACCTGCTGCGGCCGCCGCCCCGCCGCGCTCCTCCTCGGCGTGTGCTGCGCGGACATTCCTCGGCCTCCCGCGCCGCGCCGCCGCGGCCACCTCAGGCGGCGGCCATCTCCGCCCCTCCCCATCGCACGGGGACCCGGGCGGCGTGGGGAAGGGAACGGCTCGGCTCGCCGCACGGCTCGGGTGAGGCCGGGTCTGCCCTGCCCTGCCCTGCCCGCCCAGCCGAGCCAGTTCGGTCCGGCCGCTCGGCGCCCGCTGAGGAGGCGCCGTGGCGCCCGCCC
>VZSC01009264.1:169349-242353 GCA_013398225.1 Steatornis caripensis | reverse complement strand
CCTTATATTTATGCTAGTGCAACACCACCTACCAGGAGGCAAGGGTAAGAAAGCTAGCTCTTTTAAAAATTAATGAGCCTTGGAAGGAAATGAAGCTGAGAGAGTATGAAAGCATATGAATTTCTCCTATACAGAAGAACCAGCATTCATTAAACTGTAACTCTACACTGTTCAAAGCTCCAGTCCACTTCAGCAGTAGATTAGTATAAGTAAGGACTATAGAGTTCAGGGTATGTGTTTTTCTCCTGCCTGGAAAAATATATTACTGCATCTGTGAATAACTAGATTAGCAAAGACATTTGCTTTGTCACAGCAACTTGTGCCTACCTGTGCATCAGATGCAATAAAATTGGGTCTTGCAAAGAAAATAGGAGATTTATGTCCAGTGCTAGATTTGGGGCCCCTTGCAATGGTAGCAATTGTAAGAATAATCCTACTTCTAGACTGTCAGAAGATGGGAATTGCACTACCTGAATATGTTAAGAATGGCAGCCTGGAGTTTTTGGTACTAGTTAATGTTAGAAATTAGAAGAGGTGAAAATTAGTTTTCTTACAAATAATTCTGTTAAGCAAGGTATCTTTTAATTGTTCCTGTGTTGCTCTTTTTCCTTAAAAGGATTAAAAATTTGCCCCTTTATAGGTCTCTTTTAAATGCAAAGAGATGGAAAACTATTGGAAACCAATAGATTACATTATTCATAGTTATTTGTTTCCCAGATACGATCACATAACTCGAATTTTTTTACAGGAGGGTGTTATTTATTCTTTCTCATCTATCAAGAAGTAGTCACAAAGAACCCATGTTCCAAGTCAGAATGCTAAATGAGCATATTGACCTGAATTCCTCTTGTTCTGTACATTTCAGACTTTTTCTCATATTCAGTCTTCTACTGAGCGTTATTTCTATACAAAACATTCCTATCAATATATCTGTATGAAATTAAAGTTGATTGTTATTGATATATTAGTGTAAAGATACTGTGTTCATAGTTACATAGGTATAAATGCTATTCCTAATACCATCTGGGAAAAAGCTATACACGTGCAACACTGATCATACAGAAATGACTGTACCTGTGCTAATGAACCATTTTACCTGAATCACCAAATGTAAAGAAACACAACCTTACAACTCTGAAAGGAAATTGCTGTCAGATATGATGGATTGTATTTCCTGGCTCTATGGTTGGTAAATTTATATTTAGTCTTCATTCGATTATCAGCTATTCATATTGTGTTTATTGCATCCTCAGTCATTAATGGATGATCAAATAATATCCATGAAGACACAGATCCATCATTAGAAATTGAGACTTTTGAGGAAACTCACTTGCTTTGTCTTCGAAAAACCAGCTATACGAAGGGTGATTTACCAAAAATGAGGAAGACTAAGTCCGTATTCTTTCCAGACAGCCACTGTTGCCATTTGTAAAAAACATCAATAAATGCAAGTAGAGTTGAGCTGATGGAATCCAGTACCTGAAACAGTTCTGCTTCTCTCAGGAGCATACAGGATGTGTACTCCCAAATCAAAATAATGTTCAGGTGCTAGTCACAAGAGGGAGCTCAGAGCTTCACGGCTATAATAGAAATATATCTGGACTGAGAAGCAAAATTTGAATAGTTTGTAAAAGGATATAGAATTTTTAAATCAATAGCAATTTTCAGTGCATGGACTATGTTAATTCATCTTGGCTTTATCCTAGAACATCAGCCTTTGGCATCAAAGAAAGAAGAGTACTTCCCACTCTGCTAATATATAGCTCACTCGCATCTTCCCAGTTCCTCATATTTCTGTTTCTTTGTCAAAAGTAAGGCTAAAACAGAATGGAAGCTGACAGTTCATAACACGAGTTTAAGACAAAAAAATACAATAGTACTATATTAGTCTTAGGAATGGACTATAATGAAACTTTCTATCATGATTAAAAACGTTCAGAACTATATGCTTGAAATAACATGATATTTGAAATGATATGATAAATAAAATGCAGAAAATAGAAATGATATTTTTCAAAAAAATATGGTTGCACACTGGAGATATCCTGACTTCATAACTGCACATTGTAGATAAGCTATAGACCATCACAGCCATGGACACCATATTGGTATGCACCCAAATGGTCAGGTACACCAACAGCCCAGGAATCAGAGAGTAGATGAGCTGTCACAGAGCCAACCTGGTTGGTTATTCTTGAAATTAACACATTTGCCTGGAATATTTTGGTTTAAAAAACTGGCATTATTGAACTGGGGAACCATCAACTGATAAAATTTTGATTGGGTGTGAGAGTATTAAAGCTAGGAATCATGACAACTAACATGATATTTTCAAGAAATCTGAACTTTTTCCAATCTTTGGACATGCATACTACTTAAATTGTATTAAGTCCACCCCATAATTTGTGTCATGGGAAAAATTATGATTTGGGCATTTCAGCGTTTGTTGTTCCAGATTAAACTAGGCTGATTTTTGAACAATGGTTCTTTTCTTATCTGCTTCACCCACTGCTGATGTTGCCTGGGTGATGTAGTCGTTCAGATGTTGTGGGCTTCTGTGAGTGTTTGCTTATCAGTAGTGCAAAGCCTGTGGAATGGATTGGCTGACCGAATTGGATTTACAACTGGTTTGGGTTTTTTTTTTTCCTGCAGAACAGTGGAAAATAACTGTAATAGTCATATATTTCTTCCTTCTTCTTGTGGATTCCCTTATCATCACATGTCTCTTAGCCTACGCTATCTATGACGTTATCTGCCTTTTTCATGCTCTACATTCCCTGGCATGATTCCTGCTCCTTCTTGCAAAACCTATATTATCCTCATCTTCTCTTTGCCATCTGTTTTGAAAATGTCTGGTGAAATAGGTAACTTAAAAAGTATAGTCTGTACGTATCTTACCAGAAAAAGATTTGCGATGGTTGTAAACTAGAAGCTGAAGCAAGTAACCTCTGTGCACCTTTCCTAGGAAGCTCTGGATCCTGTGATAATTAAAGTGCTTAAGTCAAGTTTAGGTCTAAAAGGTATGCTTTTAGCCTATAGTCATGGACTTGACATCAAAAGTACTTGTTGAAATTCTGTAGTCTGTGTTATGCAGTTGTGCAAAATAAATAAGCCTAATGATTCCTTCTGGCTTTATAAATATTTGTTCTTTTAATTTAAAAGGGCCACCATGTCTTACCATTTTTGGTAAGCATCATGTCAAGTGCTGGTGTGTTACTAAGGCAATTTATTAGGGTAAAAAAAAGGACAAAATATAGTAGTATATTTCTTAAAATCTCAATTTTAAATCAATCAATTTATGAATTAAGAGTATTTTATTTATAATTTTTAAGAAGCTGTTTTCTAAACTTAAAGAGAAAGCACTGTAATTTTGGATAGTATAATCTTGTGCTTGCAAGCAGTTGAATCCTTGCATTAAGAAAAAAACCAGCATCAGTTATGAATACAAGCAATGATTCTATGACAGACATGATCAGTGTAAGAGACAGGATTTACATTCCCATGTATACATAATGGATATACAGTGTATAAAGAAAAAAAACTTGATTAAAATTTTCCACTGAAATTGTCTTTGGCAGAAGACAGCATTCTAAGTAGCCTACGTTTTTTTTTTGTCTGAAGTACATTTTATCCACTAAAAGTTTTCTTCAAAACCTTTTGGCCAGAATATGTGAATGTCTGGCTTTAGGACTATTTAACCCCCCTTATTTCCCAGAGAAGCAAAGTGTATGTTCTTAAACTGTCTGCATAGCCTTCCATCTTTTTGTCTATTGTCATCCCCCTTAAACCGTAAAAGTGTGTTGGCCACTTTTTGATAGAATTTTTGTGAGTTTAATCAATGTTAAACAACTGTTTGAAAAAGAGAGAATCTGTTAGGGTCCCATTTAAAGAGAATGTACAGAGGCATCTTCTCTTGTTTTTCCTATATGGATGTTCTGAGGTCAAGATGCAACTACTATCTGACCAAATGGCACTTGCATAAATAACTAGCTAATCAACACATACATGATTCGGACATAACAAATAGTGCCACTTCCTTTATAGCAGGTCAGAAAGTGGAGGATTTGGGAGGGAAATAGGAGTATTTCAGTGTATGAAACAGAAGACACAAATCTGTAGGAAACCAGGATTAATGAGTTGCTCTTCTCAATAACAAAGACAATTCACGTAACAGAGGAGGGGCCTTGTTATATGGCTATGAAGTAAGTTCAAAACACGCTGAGTGGCTTACCCTGAGAGAAAAATTGGAAAATCCTGCTTTTAACCATCTAGTTGCTCTTGCAATCAAGGCAACAAAGCAAGCTATAAATTATCACAGGACATTTTGAGTTAATTCCAGTAGCCCTTACGGGCAGCCAGGATTTTATGGCTGTGAAACTCCTCAGCCACACTCTTCACCTAGAGACATCCCATCCCCAAAGGCTACTAGCTGTATCCCACTGTTCTCTGAAGGAAACCTGAGGAGCCACAGATGGTACAACTCTACAGCTGTAAAGGCGCTAGGAAGATCAAAGTCAAGACTTCATTTCCCTCCAGCACAGCAGGTTTTAAAACAACAACAACAACAAAAACCTCCTAAACTGTCTATAGCTCAGGAAGTAATCTCAGCCCAAATTGGTAAGAACTCAGATAACTTCAAATTGGAAAATGTGCAATTAATTTGCTAAATGCAAGGTGACATGCCTGAGAGGATGGTCTGTATTTGAAATCAGGGAGAGTTGATTAAAAGTTGTGCTCTCTACTAAGAAGGAAATAGTAATCCTGAATCTATGATTTAGAGCATGATTTTATAGTAGTCTCATTCAAGTGCACAATGCTTGATTGAAAATGAAGCAAATCTAATTAATTAATATTGGCCTCCTGCTATCGTGCATCTGCACCACACTTCTTGAATGACAATCCTAAACATCAGAAAAATATAGAACTCTTTATAATCAAAGATCTTATAAGCAACAAAATAAAAAAACCCAACTCCCCGAACCGTATCCTATTGCTAAGAATAATCCAACGGTATTTTAACCGCCCCGCTGAACAGACAGGTCTTACATCGCGCTCTGAATTTTGCCAAACTGGGGCTCTGGCAGAGGGCCAAAGGAAGCAGGTTTCAGCGGCGCAGGCCCTCCACTGAGAACACCCTACCGCCAGTCCCCCTGAGCCGGGGCACTGCGCATTCATTTTATGTGTAGTGCTCCTGTGTCTCACAACTGCTATGTCTGATATTTTCTTTATGACTTCAGCTTATTTGCAGATTTGGCTGCAAGATGTATTTTCACACAGTACTCAATACAAAGTCTAAAACTGAAGCTCAGAAATACAGTCTACCAAATTTAACTGAATTAACTTGATCTCTAGAAATAATAACTGTGGAAAGACAGAGCAATCTATTCCTCTGCATTTTTGACAATTTCTGGCATGTATGATGACACCTCAAATCGTTATACCAAAAGTATACATAACCTTAGCTGTCAGTCAGGTAAAATTTCTTCACAGATACCTGACAGAAGCACAGAGAGGCCAGAAAAGTAACGATAAGTCACTGGTAGCAGGTAGCAACCACCAACACTCACTACCACTTTTGTACTTTGTGTCATAGACTGGCATTCTAACCCATCTAACTCTTTTCATTGCAACTTCTCTTTAGAAAGCTAGCGATGGCCAGTATATTTTTTTTAATGCATCATTGTGCCTCAACGAATAAGGTGGGTTTTTTGGAGGGGGGAAAAAACCAAATTTGACATGCGTAAGGAGCAGTAACAAGTGCATCATCTGTGGGTATGGTGTCTGTGGTCTTTGCAAAGTTATGGATTGGTGGATGGAAGAAAGCATACTTGCTAAGTGGCCATAGATTTTCTTTTCCATCCTTTTTGTATTTCCACGTGTTTTCTATTGTAATCTAAAGATTAAGTTTCAGTCTTTGCAAACATAAAAGTCAGCCTACTGACAAATAACATTGTTTCAGATATTTGTCATCTCAACTGCTGATCAAACTCCTTTCCGATTTGTGCATAAACTTCCATTATGAAAAAATGATTCCTTTTTTAAAATAAATACAAAGTACTTATTTCAACAGATCTTCTTTCACTGTTGGAAAAGGCTTAATAATATTGAATGAACGGAAATAGAGATGTTGTTAGTTTAGAACAAAATCTCTAAGCAATTAGGAGACTGCTGTAGTTGGATTCTTCTCTGTCCATGCTATTAGGCTTTAGGGCTTAAAAAGGAAAGCTATATTTGTATCTCTCCACAGAAAACTATGCTAGTGATCTGACCTCAATCAATGAACTCTTAAGAGAACAGCACAGGTGCTAGAGATGGCTAAGACAAGGCGGCTGAAGAAGAATATTTATTATTTTTATTGTATGCCTCACTCTGACATTTGACTGATTAGTACAAAACATCCAAATCTTTCCAGCAGCTGCAAAAAGAGATTGATTTTTATCTCATCATTAACATTCCGATCAAGTGATGGACTATAAAACTTCTGCCTGCAAATCCAAATTGAAAAAATGTCAGACAGAATCAATATTTTTTCATGCAGTAAAACCCTAACAAACTGTCCAACTGGATACCTTCAGGTCTGCTATTAATATCTGGAGTGAATTCCATGGACAACACTATGATTTGCCAAAGTGCTTAAGCACATGCTTGATTTTAAGCTCTGAATAATCCCATTTGTCTGCAATAGAATTGAAGCAGGGATGCCAAACTAAGGATGGAATTGGAGCCAGAGAGCAGTCCTTCTACACCCCTCAATCAGTACCTCTAGGAGTTCTGCTACCTGGATGCAGGTAGCCTACCTATTTTGAATGAATTTAGGTTTAGCAAACATTTAACTGGAGGACAGGATACAAATGCAGGGAAAAAATTAACCAAACTCTATGATGGACAACAGAAAAAATGTGTTTTTACAGGAACTAAGCAGAAAAAAAATATTGTAGATAATGTATTTATGAGCTTTAGGGTATATTTCTGGCTGCAGTTCTCTCAAGGCTATCAAATTGTTTACAAAGCAGTATGAAATTAATATTTCCTATGATATTTCCCATTCAAGCTGTGATAATAATTTTATACTTGAGCAAGTGTGTAGAAATTTCTAACTGCAAGAAAAATGAACAGTCTGAAGACAAAATAGTTAACTGAACATACAATGGTATCAGTGAGAAATTCTTCTGCATTCTTGTTTCACGTGTAGAGCAGAAAGAGCAGGTCTCAATATAGTCATCAGGGAGCCTGAACGCCTCATTTCTCTAGTGTAGACATTCTTCTAGCATTAGAACCAATTAAAAATTATTAATATCCCTATTGCTATGAAAAACTATACATTGTTTGAATGTATATACACATTTTTGTAATTGACCACTTAACATACTCAAACACAGAGTTCCATGTTTGGTTTGTATGGATAAAATGCTATGATAATGGAAAGTAGCAAAACAAGAACAAAAGATGTAATAAGAGCCTCAATCTCTCAAAGTATTTCACATGCAAAATGCAGAGACACTTAAAATAAGCTTAAGCATGGCTTTAGTCACCTAATTTACTCAAAAATGCTATAGGGTAATTAGACAAGAGAACAAACGGTTTTGTTCTAGTGTCTTAAATTCTCAAGTTGTTTAATTCTGTAATCACAATTGTTGGCGGGTCTGCCCCCAGGGTTCCCCTGTCACCACGAGTTTTCCTGTTGCCTTCACAAGGGTAGAAAAAACCTCACCAGTCTGGATTCATCATGCTAAAGAGTTTTGCTGGAAAGTCATCACATGTGGTCAGTGTGGGTTGGCGAGTGCTGGATTTTGTTAGCAAACTCTATCCACTAAACTTACCACCAAAGTTGAACCTGCCAGAGACCACTTTCCCTGATGGCACTACTGACAGAGTCTTTGTCAAATTTGGAATGGGCAAATAAGTTTATAGAAAAGAAGAACTGACTTAAAGAACTGTGTGAAACTGAAAGTGTGTTTCCAATGAATCAGTACTTTGGTTTTAAAAAACCTCCTGACATAACCTTCCTTGACTGGTTTTTGTTCTGCAGTCACTTTTAAAATTCCTGGTTCGAGCCAGGCCTGTAAGTAGAAACAGAAAATGCTACAGAATTATCTTTCCTTGTGGAGATTTTTACCCAAAAAAAAAAAAAAAAAAGGAACGTAGACAAATCTCTCAAGAATGTATCCTTTTGCGACTTTTACCACTAAGTTTTACAAATTCAAGATTAAGCCAATTTAAACCTATCTTTTCCCCGCCCCTCCTCGAAAATGTGAGTGGTGGTCACATTTTATGTCAGAAATCTGATGTGACTCCAGACCGGATTTAGACACCGATACAAGTTTCCTTAACAGTTTAAAGGATAGAAATATTTCCAGAATTGTGCTATTATGGGAAATGTAGTTTCACATAAATAGTCTCAAAAATATTTGTACTTTGTATTGATAGCATCCTGATACAGGTGTGTTTGAGGGCTGCAACTTCTCTTCACTAGTCACCAAACCAAAAGGAGGTAATGCTTTAATCAGTTTTGTCTTAGTATATGGTGAAGAGTTAATGAAAGTTCTAATTATAGCAGATAGCTTTGAATCTGATCTGATTAAGTTTATATTAAATATAAAAGCAAACATAGATTAGACAGCAATGATGAGTCTTTATTTCAAAAACATAGGCCTGGAGAACTTTATGAAAACTATTCCCTGAGAGGTAACAGAAAGAAGAGTTAGATGTGAGGTCTCTTGGCAGTGAGAACAGAATTTAGAATGGACGCAAAATAAATGTGACACAAAGAGAAAAGTGAGTGCTTTGTGTCATCCAGAAGGGATGGGATCGGCATTACAGCCAATAAATTAAGATAAACTAGGTAAATTAAGAAATATATGCAGCAATTAAGATTATTGCAGACAAAACACAGGCAAAACTGAACACGTTCAACACAGGTTTTCAGACAGTCTCCATCTCATTTTGCTGAAATAACTAATCAATGCACTTGCAAGATCTTGTAGCAAGGATTTATTATAATTTATCAAGATGGATACGTTAATTCCTCAGATGGTGCAGCAGTTTACTAAGCTTAAGCAATAGACATGTCACAGAATCACAGACTCATAGAATCACTTAGGTTGGAAAAGACCTTAAGATCAAGTCCAGACATTAACCTAGCACTGCCAAGTCCACCACTAAACCATATACCCAAGCACCACATCTACACGTCTTTTAAATACCTCCAGGGATGGTGAATCAACCACTTCCCTGGGCAGCTTATTCCAATGCTTGACAACCCTTTCAGTGAAGAAATTTTTCCTAATATCCAATCTAAACCTCCCCTGGTGCAACTTGAGGCCTTTTCCTCTCATCCTATTGCTTGTTACTTGGGAGAACAGACCGACACCCACCTTGCTACAACCTCCTTTCGGGTAGCCGTAGAGAGCAATAAGGTCTCACCTCAGCCTCCTTTTCCCCAGGCTGGACAACTCCAGTTCCTTCAGCTGCTCCTCATTAGACTTGTGCTCTAGACCATTCACCAGCTTCGTTGCTTTTCTTTGGACATGTCCCAGCACCTCAATGTCTTTCTTGTAGTGAGGGGCCCACCACTAAACACAGTATTCGAGGTGCGACCTCCCCAGTGCCACGTACAGCGGAACAATCATTTCCATAGTCCTNGCTGCAACTTCTCTTCACTAGTCACCAAACCAAAAGGAGGTAATGCTTTAATCAGTTTTGTCTTAGTATATGGTGAAGAGTTAATGAAAGTTCTAATTATAGCAGATAGCTTTGAATCTGATCTGATTAAGTTTATATTAAATATAAAAGCAAACATAGATTAGACAGCAATGATGAGTCTTTATTTCAAAAACATAGGCCTGGAGAACTTTATGAAAACTATTCCCTGAGAGGTAACAGAAAGAAGAGTTAGATGTGAGGTCTCTTGGCAGTGAGAACAGAATTTAGAATGGACGCAAAATAAATGTGACACAAAGAGAAAAGTGAGTGCTTTGTGTCATCCAGAAGGGATGGGATCGGCATTACAGCCAATAAATTAAGATAAACTAGGTAAATTAAGAAATATATGCAGCAATTAAGATTATTGCAGACAAAACACAGGCAAAACTGAACACGTTCAACACAGGTTTTCAGACAGTCTCCATCTCATTTTGCTGAAATAACTAATCAATGCACTTGCAAGATCTTGTAGCAAGGATTTATTATAATTTATCAAGATGGATACGTTAATTCCTCAGATGGTGCAGCAGTTTACTAAGCTTAAGCAATAGACATGTCACAGAATCACAGACTCATAGAATCACTTAGGTTGGAAAAGACCTTAAGATCAAGTCCAGACATTAACCTAGCACTGCCAAGTCCACCACTAAACCATATACCCAAGCACCACATCTACACGTCTTTTAAATACCTCCAGGGATGGTGAATCAACCACTTCCCTGGGCAGCTTATTCCAATGCTTGACAACCCTTTCAGTGAAGAAATTTTTCCTAATATCCAATCTAAACCTCCCCTGGTGCAACTTGAGGCCTTTTCCTCTCATCCTATTGCTTGTTACTTGGGAGAACAGACCGACACCCACCTTGCTACAACCTCCTTTCGGGTAGCCGTAGAGAGCAATAAGGTCTCACCTCAGCCTCCTTTTCCCCAGGCTGGACAACTCCAGTTCCTTCAGCTGCTCCTCATTAGACTTGTGCTCTAGACCATTCACCAGCTTCGTTGCTTTTCTTTGGACATGTCCCAGCACCTCAATGTCTTTCTTGTAGTGAGGGGCCCACCACTAAACACAGTATTCGAGGTGCGACCTCCCCAGTGCCACGTACAGCGGAACAATCATTTCCATAGTCCTGCTGGCCATGCTATGTCTCATACAAGCCATGATGCTGTTGGCCTTCTTGGCTACCTGGGCACACTGCGGGGCTCATATTCAGCCAGCTGTCGACCAACACCCCCAGCTCCTTTTTCACAGGGTATATTTCCAGCCAGTCTTCCCCAAGCGTGTAGTGTTACATGGGGTTGTTGTGACCCAAGTGCAGGACCAGACACCTAGCCTTGTTAAATCTCACACAATTGGCCTTGGTCCATCGATCCAGCCTGTCTGTATTCCTCTGTAGAGCCTTCCTACCCTCAAGCAGATAGTTGAGCTCCCTGAAGTTCTGACCTTTTGCTCTGCCCTTTCATCTTTTTCAATAATATCTTAATGCATACTAAATACTTAGTTCATGATACAGGTAAAATCTCTTTCTCCTCCTGAAGGTCTGTGCTTATCACTAAATAAAAGAATCATCTTTCTTCTTGCTTATTTTCCCAATGGCCCCTTTTTGCTCTACACGGCGGAAGACCTTCGGCTCAAGGCTCTGTGGTGGTAAAGTTAATTTCTGAGGAGGTGAGAGATCTGGGACTGTGTTTTCTGAAAGTGTGGGAAAAGGTCTTACACATCTGGTGCTCTAATTACTAAGCAACTGTGCAAAAGTCTGAGCATAACTCGTTCCTCTGCCCATGTGTTTAGAAAGAAACTTTGCAGATGCATAATGAGTGGAACCTCATTCTTACCTCCAAGTATGGGAGATTTCAAGCTGTGAAACCCAGTTGCATGTAGGTTTTTATCTCAAATGTGAAAAGATTCTTCTATGTCTGGGGGAAAGACAAGATTTTAAACATGCTTCATTCCTAAATATCACTATTACCTGGCTTGAGGCTTCCTATCTCCTGCTTTAAGTACAGGCATCTCTCAAATCCGGTTTAACGCAGGTGAACACCTAACTCAGAACTATGAATGCCATTCTTAGTCTGCACACTGAACTTCAGGTGCTGTTATGCACAGCTGAGCATTGTCTATATCCCTTTGGAAAGTGTTTTAAAAAAACAAAGCAAACAGAACGCTCCATTATTTCATGTCTGTCACTCCACCTTCTGTGCGAACAAGCTGCCCTTCTTACCTTCACACATGTCTTTTAGACAGCTGAGAATGAAAATAACCCATTAGATCTTACTGTACCTTCATCCTCTTGGATTGTTCTTTTTCAGAAAGTGATTGCACCTTTTCTGGAAGTAGGATTGCCAGGAGCAGACCTGCCCGAGCGATCTCTTTCTCAATTCTTTTGAAATTGTCAGCAATATCCCTGGCTTTTAGAGGACATTAAGGATTTGATCCCTTAAAGTTTAGCACTCTTAAGCGGTTCTGTGAGCGAAAGCCCAAACCACTAACCAGTTTTGAGCACATAGATTTTTTCCCATAGTTGCAAGCTTAACTGAAAAAGTGTATTATGACATTTCTATGAGAAAAAAATACAGAAATGAATCCCTTTTATATGGTTGGTGCAAAGTTGATATGGATTTTATATAGTGACAATTCTTTTTTCTTTTTTTTTTGTTGCTTTGCTATTATACTACCGCTCGTAATATTTTAGCCTCATTCTTTAATGATCCTTCTTTCCAAAAATTTTATGAGTAGAACAACACAGCCCAATTTTTTTAGGACATCTTAAAGGAATGTAGTTACTAGCAGGTATATATTTGAGGCTTTTTAAAATCACGAACGAGCGACTCATCTAACTTTGTATCTCTGGAAAGAGGGTAATCCCCTCACAGATCACACTTGAACATACAGATTTTTACATGTACAGGTACAGGTTGATTACTGTAGCTTTTGTTTCTCTTCTACTTGGATTCCAGGGATTTACCAGATTTACTGAGACATGAAGCTGAAATAATGCAGTGTTAAATTCAACACATTAAAAAAAAAAAGTACGTCTAGTGCTGTATTGATCCAAATAAATCTGCAGTCACATTTTCCTACCATTTGCCAGACATTTTGTTTTTGTCTGTCTTTAATTTGCAAGCTTTTGGGGAAAGAAAATGTCACTATTTCTTTTTCTAGGTTTACATAAGCTGTACTCTTAGTGCAAGATAAATAATGCATAAAATCTATTCGTACTGTTTGAACAAGTTTGAGGAGGCTTGCAAGAAGAGAGCTGACAATGCAGACTTAATAGTTTGATCAGTCAAAGCACAGAAACTCAACAACTGAATCATGTTGATTCCCAGCAATCACCAGCCACTGAATGCATTGTGATTTTGCATTCTCAGTTAGACATTTATTTAATGGCATCCCCTGACCCCTAACCTCTCTCCTAATTGCTTGTGATGTATTTTTCAGGAAAGTGGGCAGCTTTGGAACAGTTCGAGTTGCTCTATTAAAATATCTCTTTTCTCATCTAGTGGCATAGACTGACTGGAGATCCAGTGATACTGGGCTTTTGTCTAACTTCCAGACAGATTTAATTATTAGTAATTATGTAGCAAAACAAACAAAAAGACATTTCTGCTTTGCTTTTCATCATGTTTCTGTCCCAAAATAAAACACAAGCATATGCTTCTGAGAGAAAGGGGGAGGCTGAGAAGGAAAGTAGTACTACCTTCATGCAGTAAAGCTTGTTTCACCGGAGGATTGCATTGAGAAAAACATCTGATTTGTGGTGGGCATCTCCATTTGAACCCAGGAATCACCTGAGTCCTCTTTACTAGTGGGGGGAAAAAAAGAGTTATTCATCTCGTCCTAATGTGGGCAGTTAAATTATGTGAAATGAATTGTTCTTTAAGAGTATTTACTTCATTCTTTGGCTATGAAAGCAACTTAGTGCGATTAGCTTGGGTGAAGGCATCTGCACTGAAGATATGTACAGATAGGTTAGGTGAATTGTTCTTTGAGGGTTTTTGCCTCTACTGGTAAATTAAGCAATGCCAGGGAATGTTCCTGGGTACTGAAATTCAATCATCTATAACATTCAATTATTTAAACAGACCATGGTGTGGTTTTGGTCTATTCCACTTAGGACTCCACCGCACAATTCCTTGGCATGGTTTGGGAGCACACACAGGCCAGCAGCCATTCCTAGCAGGCAATGAGAATGTAGACACCCTGCTTTTGAAGGTAAAAGAGTTCAAAAATGCAGCCTGGTCTTTGCCAGCTGGCCTCAGTGTCAGAAAACTGTTCAAGTGATGTTGAGTTTCCTACTATAGATGCATCCTTAATATCTAAGTTTGAGAGTAATGGTAGGGGACAGTAAGCCTTGATAATGAAATATATCATGTATTTTCATCAATGCGCTGGCTACAGAATCTCAGTTTATCTGTTAATGACAAATCTGTACATAAATGAAACCAGGATGAGAAGTCTTAGAGTATTTCCACAGTATACAGTGCAACATGCTCATGAATAATGTGATACATTTGAAAAAACATAATGTGGCCTCATATCTGTGACTGCTCTAATTCAGTACAGCTTGTGCCTGAGGGTCCTGATATAAAGAAAATAACAACAACCAACTCATTTTTTGGTGCAGTCAATTTGCTATATTCTATCATCTGCCTCCTTTTCTTGTCTAAATATTAAAATAGAAAAGTTCACAAGCCTCGTGGGATATATTTTAATTAAATGGTTACTATAATATCATTCTTCTACCATGAAAAGCTGTTTGCCTTTGTACAGTTTAATGGCAGCTTATTACTCCCATTGTAGCAAAACAGTATTTTATACCAGAGGTAGTTTTTTCTGATGTAACCAAGACTTTCATATGTGATATGGAATTACCTGCTTGGAGGTTAGGCAAGTATGTAAACTTTGCATAGACACCAATACGGAGTAATTAAAAAGGTTACCTCTCTTTTCCTGGTTTTTATTTGTGTGCTATCATCAATAATGTGAATATAACACTGAGACCCTTTTTAAAAACAGAAGGTCTAACAGTTGATCCAAATTCTGGGGTTAATTATTCCATGACAGTGACATCTGCAAAGCGTATACTTTAATGTGAAACATATATCAAGTAAATAAATGATTAGTTTTAAATATATTAAATTCCTTATATGGAATAGATACTATGCTCTCTGATTCAAATGAAAAATTACGAAGTCAATGAGAAATGAGAAGAGACTGTTTACAATTTTCTGAGATCATGAGAAACTGCTGAGCCAACTGGTAATTTCAACCCACTTGCTTCTTTCTCAATTAACGCTCCTGTAAAATGAAGAATAAACAAGCTTTGCTCTGCCTGTTGCTTAATTAGCCGTAACAAAACTTTCTGAAGTGCGGTACCTCAGCAATTGAAGGTATCGTGCTTGTAGGCAGGGGCCTGCCAACAACAATATGAAAAACTTCTGAATCTTGCCAAGACTGCTCCTTAGCAAGGCTGAGGCTTCTCCAAGTTATACGAATCATTTCCTGCAGATGGGTTGGACTTGTTCCTCCAACGCAGTTTTTAAAAGTTATTTATTTATCGTATTCTGGGTATCTTCTCTTAAGAATACTCTCTTGGGGATGTTTTTGGAAAAACCCAGATAATTGGATCTGAGTTCCGTGTAGCAAGAATTTTACCTCAGGGCCTCATGTTTCAGTAAATTCCTACAGTTAGTTACCCTGCATAGTATAAACCATATTCCACTGATTTTCCACAAGCACCTGAGATGAAGGGACCGTTTTCCATAACACCCTTCATGGACTTGCTGCTGGACGGTGGTTTGGATTACCTGAGTGAAGGAGTCAGGTGCAGAAGAACTGATGCCCCTCGGTCAGTGGTCTGCTGGGAGCAGGTGGACAGAGAGCAGGTGGGATACGGTGGACCAGGAAGGAACGGGTGAACATGGCCCTGACTGGCTGGAGCGTCTGAACTAGTGCTGACAGGGGAGTAGTTCAATGCTGATGTGAGCCTGCAGTAAATAAGTAGCGTTTGGGAGCAAATGGGAAACAGGAAGGAAGTTGTGCCTCAGCATCTCAGAAATGCTCTGCCTCCCAAGACTTTTCTTGGGTAAGTGCCACTGAAGATGCCATTCTTTGCTCTGGAGAGGATCTAAGTTAAAACCTGGCTCTTGCTGGGTGCCTGCCAGCCTCAGGCAGGCAGGAGCTACAGGGAGACCTGGCCAAAGGCACGCACGTGTGCCCGTGGTTTTCATGGAGGCTTTTTTTGCGAGGAGAGTTCTGAAACTGTGGCTCTATGCAGAATGTACATGTAGTAAATTTGTGTGTACAGATATGCAAATAACCTCCCCGCTTGGACTCTCAAGGTCCTCCTTGGCTGTAAGTATTTGCTTTGACAGTCATGCTATTGTAAACACACATTTGCCTTGCAACAAAAGCAACACTAACTGTAATACAAACTTGGCTCAGAAATGTTCCCTGTTTTCTTAGATTAAACTCCTTTCTCCAGCTGCATCTATTTTAGGGTCTGATCAACTTTATAGTTGGCTCTCATGCTTCCTAAGGGTAATGAAAACTTGTGGAGAACATGTAGTTTTTGCAGTAACAAAAAAGAGCAGAAACTCTGTTGGATAAGAGGTTCAGTAACAGTGGCATGCACAGTGGCATCTCTAAGGACATTTGGATGAAAATTATAGACTCTCTCTTAAGAAAGAGACAGGATAGGAAGTGCTGGTGAGAAAATTTGCAAATAAGGCTACGAAAAACGAGTGTGAGGCTTCTCCAGACAAACACCAACCATCTGTAATTGTTTGCAGAACCTCCTAGGTATCGTTTCCAAGCGTTTTAGATTTTTTCTAGCATTTGTTCTTCATTTGGTTAGGCCTGTTTGCTCACTCACTGGAGTCTAATATATGTTACATGATAGAAGACATATCCAAGAAGCCTACAATTTATTTTGTAAAGCAGCAGTGTTGCCCACAGCTTCCAAAACAACCATCTAAATGCAATTCATTCTCAGTTGGCAAGATCCCTGGGCATTGTGGGATGATGGAAGTGGGGATGGGAGACACTTTCATCAGCTCTCTTTTATAGCTAATGGCGTTTGGGGAGACTGCCACTCATGGAGGCTGTCCTTTGGCTAGAATTATTCACTGGAAGAACAGGAGATCCCAATACAAAGGCTCTTTCAGGCTAAATAAGAGTCAACTCGTATCCAAAAGGAGGCTTGCCAGTACCAGGCTTAATATCCCAGACCCAGCTGCTGCACTTTATGCCTGTACTGGCCTCACAGGTGGTCTGGTTTGAGAGTCTGTGGGAAGAGCATCTCAGGGAGTGGGGTGTGTTCACTCATGGCCATACGAGTGTTATGCTGAAGGGAAGATGGATGCCAGGCTGGAAATGAGTGGTAGGGAGAGTCTGGGAGAGAATACTGTTTGTGAACAAAACACTCGTGACGCTACACCTTTATTTTTGCAGATCTACAGTTCTTTATTCCTTTGGGCAGGTGGGTGAAAATTGGGTGTCAAATCGAAACCTGAAGTGCCAGTATTTGGTGCTCATTTGTAATTTCTTTGGATAATTTTAAGTCAGCATGTATGTGAGCAAAGCAGTGGATAATCAGGCTCCTCATGTAGGTAGGTATGTACCTTCCACTTTAGAAGTGAAGAGAACAAATTGTGTGATGTGGTTGCTTTGAAGGTGTTTTATTTTGCTTTTTAGATGGTTCTCTGAAAAACGGGAGTAGTGCCAAGCCTTCTCAAATGGAGGATGAAGACATACAGTTTTTATTTTGGGGTGCTTTTCCTTGGTGAAAGGGATAGAAAGAAAGGATTTCAGAGATTACAAAAAAGAATGAACAGATGAAAAAAAAATTAGTTTATGATCAAGATTTTAAGAATTAATTTCAGTCAAGTTTTTTTTATAAAAACGAATCATTATTTTAAATTTCCAGATGTAATATTGCAATGTGAGATTTCTGCTGTTTCCCTGAGAAGAAAATTAATTTATGGGCTTATTTTCCATAGTTTAGCGTTAGAGATAGTAAATTAATTTTATTTTTTAAATAACACTTTGGCATTCCTAAATCAAATATTTATTTTCTACTTTCCACCCTAAAGCTACTCCCCAACTTCCTTAAAATTTACTCAAAAAAAAAAAAAAAGAAAAATTCCTTTCAAATCTTTTAATATCATTTTCAAAAGAGCTTTGCTGGGTTAGTATTAGCTCCCTTCTCCGTTCTTTTCCTCCTTTGAGATGTCAATCTGCACCTTTTTTTTTCTGTTTGCGGGTTTTTTAAAAATTATTTTTGTAAGAGGCACATCTAAACTTTTCCTTATCATCCTGTCTTTCCATGTAACCTTTGCAGCAACACTACCACTGGTTGCTAACTTGTTTTTCGTAATTCCCTTTACTGTGATTCTGAATATATGGCATATTAACTTCTTAGTATTACTTGTTTACTACATTTCTTTCTAATCACATTAGTGCCCAGAACATGAGTAACACTAGCACATGAGCTAAATCATATCAGCATTGGCGAGTCTGGATGGTTACTTCTCTTAACGCTTCCCAACAGACACAAGTTCTTGAGAAGAACAGCAGCCTGGGTTGTTTGTACCTTCAAAGGAACTGCATGGGTAAACCTAGGCAGCATGTAACAAATGCTTTATTTCAAAAAGACAGCAGCAGGAAGCGGAGAAACAGGATCCCACCTCCAGGTGAAAGAATGCTTCTTGGCCTGGGTATTAAAGATGCTGTTGGTAGGATGGGTCTCGATTCCTGAATTTGGCTACTGAAACGGTCCTTCTCGGTGTTTGGGACCCAGGCCAGACCCCAGCCTGATATGCCCTGTTCTGTTGCTGTGGAGTTTCTGACCAAGTTTGGCATGGTCTCTGCCAGCAATTAACAAGAGCTTTGACCTAAAGCTTCAATATGATTACCATAAGCGTCTACTACAGTAATTATTTCATTAACACGACTGTCTCCTTTTCAATCTAGGTCCCATATATTTTATTTCACATCTTAAAATAATAATTTCATGTCATCTACCGGAACTTTCAACCACTGATCTCAAAGCAATTGGCAGACTTCAGGAAATGCATGCCAATTCCTGCGGTCCTTTGAGCGCATCCCTTCGGTGAAATCCCATAAAGAATTCGGTTAGGTTTTCCTTGAGAAAGGAATGAGTAGGCGTTGGGTCTGTCAGAGTTGGGATTGCTGCAGCCGAAGCTAAAAGTGAGCCACCTTTGAGGAAAGAGCAAGGGCTGCATGCACACACAGTAGCAGGGATGAGAAAGGGGAGAAGAAGCTTTATAAAAATCTCTTAGGTATGGCACAACAGCTGAGGTCTCCACATGGAGAATAGGATGATTGTCTTAAGTGGAGGGGGACTTCTGTCTATCTGTAGAGATGCCACCTGGGATTCCGTCTGGCCAAAAGCAGTCAGCAATTTGGATCAGCCACTGCCTGAAAGTCTGTCCTCACAGCAGGCTGTCATTTCCTGACCACATCATGTGCGAAATGACTGTTCTTCACTTGGTAAAAATGTGTTCCGATGGTATGTTAGACTTAGTACAAATTCTCTAAATCCCGAGTAGATGGGAACTGAGGCAATTATATCGAGTTCCCCACATGTTGTAAAAATAGTACTGCTTAAAAGCATTTAGTATTATTAGACCGGATTTCCCAGAAGAAGAAATACTGCTCTGAATGTAAGATCGCTTTATGTTTTTAGCCTTTTAAATCCATCTTCTTGCTACAAATGTCCTGGTTTTTTTTTAACCTCTACTTCTACGATGGAGCTGAACAGTCTGTTGTGGATATTTCTGTTAACATTAGTGCATATACCTCCTGGTCAAGGCAGTTGGTACCTATCCAGTTGCACATCTTCAAACAACTCACTAAAAATGGATCTTAAGTAGAATGTAAAAAAGTGTATTTCTGTGTGTAGGGGGATGAGAGTGAGTACGTAGCTCTTTCCCTGAGCCCTGGTAATTTACATGCAGTAACATCATAAACCTGTCTCAGTGTGGGAGGCTCCATGAACATAGCATGAATCTGTCAAATTCCAGTCTCTCTGGTATACCTGGCACCAGTTCAAAATCTTCTAGAGACTGACAAAAGAATCCTAAAAACAACATCTCCCAGATGTATAAATTAGACACCACAGAGTGCAGTGATAAGCATTTCATGAGGATATTAGTGGAGACTTGCTTTCTTCTTTGGCTGCGTTTCACTTCCTACAGGTTTTTCCCTGATTATAAACCTGTCTGCTTTATCTGCAATGGGTTCAGCATCAGCATTGTCACCTGCAGACTGGTGACTCCTCGTAGGACTGCCTCCACGGGAAAGAAACAATAAATTGCAATAAAACTTTTATCTCTGCGCTTGGTATAGTACGAGTTGCTGGGGCTTTGAAAATCTACACCTGTTCTGTATACAATTTGTATTGCCATTTGTTACACAGATGTGTAGCAAGACAAATACCTGTCCAGGCTTACATGTGATTCAGAAATGCGTATGTTAATCATGCTGGTGGAAGGAGGTGAAGGAGAAGACAATAAATCAGCCTACAAATGGTTTCACTTGGAAAGGTCTAACAGAACAGGGTTATTTTTATCCTAGGATGCTTTTAATTTGAATCAAAAATGCTTTACCACATGTTCTGCCAGCAGTTCAAAAGGATTGGTAACAAACATTTAATCTTTTTTATTCTGGGATTGGCACTAAGCCCTCATCAAAAAGCGTATGCAGTCAAACAGCTTATCTCCACTGAGCTGTTTCCCTTAATGTGTTCCTAATTATAATCCTATATATTGCTCACTGTGGCCGATTGAACAATATGGCAGTAATTTCTTTACAGGCCTCTCTGTTCTTTGAACTGCAAGTACAGAGGGCTAGAACGGAACCAGATCAATGGGATTTGAGTGCAGGGGAATCCAGCCAGATGCAATCTCTGGAGAATGCATTTCCAGCTGTTCTCCAGAAAGGGACTGGAGCAGACAGCTGGTAACTATGCAGCCCCTTTCATACAACCCCGCAGATCTGTGCTGCAAGGTGTAGTCTTTCTTATCTTTATTGCATTCTGTACCTCTGGGGACCGACTCACACGAATTCCACACAAAGGGTGTTTTTTAACAACGGAGATTGGAGTAATAGCCTGCCCACCGCCTCCCCTTAAGATTTCATTAGACTATTAAACAGTTTCTGAAGAAATGTTTGAATCAAACTTTGGCAAATGTTTCCATAAGCTGAAAGCTGTAATAGAAAGCTGAGAGGAAGTGAAAGTATTTGTGCTATGGTTTTAGTTATGATTGTTTGTGGAGGGTTTTGGAATACATAAAGTCTGAAAAGTTAAGCCTTTTATTCTTAAAGTGCTGGTAGCCTTAGGAATTGCAACGGTCTCTGCCTCCTTTTCCCTGTGTGAATGCCTGGCTCATGAAGAGCACGTATAGCTGTAACATGACAGATACCAAGTTTGTGAAAATGTTTATAACTGAAGTTGTGTTTATGCCCAAACAATTGTTTGTTTGGCAGCTTCCACTTAGCTCTGACACAGTGATAGATAACACAGATAAAAAAGCAACTGACAAAGTATTTGGTACTCCCATGCTTTCGTTAAAGTTTCCCCTCGCACATCGTATTCATTTGTTCCAGATCAATCTATTCACTTCCTTTAGTGCGATGTTTTCCCATTACCCACATACCCCTCACATATAAAGGACCCAAGTAAAACAGAGTATAGTGCTTAATCTTTAAAACAAAGCAGATCAGAGACGCACTCTCCTCAGGCTATCCATGCGTGATTTGCAAACTGGGTAGTCTGGGGCTATGGATCAGCTTCAAGGGAAAAAGGGGGCATTGTACAAAGTTCTTCTAGTGACCTTCCAGTCCCTCCAGAAGGGGTTTGGGCAGGTTCTGCCTGCCACAACAGCCCCAAGCCTGGATATTGGGAAGTGGCACGTTTCATATGTGTATGTTGCTGCTGTTAGAGGGACTGTTAGGCAAATGAACTCATTTTTACCACCCCTACAAGATCCAAACACAAAGATTTTTTTTTTTTAACCTCTCTCTCATGTTGGCAGGTTTATTTACTGGAGCTGTGTAGGGTCATGTGGAAGTACTATTAGAGACGTAGCTGCAAGAGCTGCTGGCTCTCCAGCTGTGCATTGTGAAATGGGACGACACACCCGCTGGCATCAATGGCTGCAGTGAGGAGCGGGCAGCACTAAGGAGGATGGAGCTGGGTATGGGTCCCTGCAGAAAGTCCTTCTGATCCATAGCCCCCTGAAGTCACTAGGAAGACATCTCCTGATCGTGGCAGGCTTCGGACCTCCCGCCTGCGTAACGTCTTCACATCCACTGACACACAGCTAATTGTTTGGAGGCTGTTTTGAACTTCTGGCTTGAAGGTTTCATAAAACCCATTTATTCTGTACCTTGGTCTAACTGCTTTTGCCAAACAGGGCTGAAAGTTTCACAGTACCCCACTCGCACTGTTTTAAAGGCCTGGTGTCTGCTAAGTCAAGGTGTGAAATAATGTCACTTGAGAAACAGTATTACTTAACACACCATTGTGCACACCAATAATCAATCAAATAATAATAAAACTTACTGAGGGTGTTCAATTGGTCTGTGAGGCAGCCTAGGCTCTCTGAGGTTTCCCTAGGAATAAAGACCATTGCTTTCAGAAGATGAAACTAGTTTTGTTTTTTGCTTTCATATCTTGTGCCTCTAATGCCTCAATATTTGGCATCATTGCCTGCCAGATACCTTAGTTTCCCCCCTTAAGACTGGTGGAAAACATGTCACTGTTTGCCCATGTTTCATACCTGTCTAGGGTGCCAGCTTCTTAAGACAGCAAGACATCTCACTTGTTACTACTTCAGTTCATGTTCATTTTTCCCCCCAATCACAGCACTGTTGTCACAAAATGTGTTCAGATACCAAATCATATTTTATGATACAGGATATGTGTCTTTTGCCGTAGTTGCCTTTTATGTACTATCAAGTCACCAATGACCTTGTTTCAACTTCGAATAGAGACAACACACTTTCAAATAAAAAGGTGGATAAACAGTTTCTTGCTGAATGTGGTTCCTATCACTTTTGTGGTGTCCTCTAGAAAGTGCGTGCCTATGACCGTCATATTGTTCTGCAAATCAACTACTTGTAATTGAAAGAGTATTTCCTGTGAGGTGGGTATTTCTGGGGTGCTTTTTAGCCTTGAGAACAACGTAATGGGACGTTTTAGCTACTAGTATCTTCACATAAACAAGAGCATGAAACTTTTTATACCATTGACCAATGCCAAAGGCCTCTCTGTTTGACCAGATGAATAATTGTTCTTTGTTAGAGTCTGTGATGAATAAAACACTCGCTGCCAGTTTCAGCTGTGCAGTTACATAAAGACCAAGCCAATAGTCCACTTGCACGTCTAAGAACTTAGTATTGCTCCTCATGTCATTACATTTCAGGAACAGGATCTCTTTGCCTCAGTTTCCAACATCTGTTGAATAGCTTTGCACTGTAGCATTCCCAAGTAGTCAGTTAAGGCTGTTAGACTAAGTGTGTTTAGTCATAAATCATAATGTCAAAGAATTTTGTACCAGCTTTACATTTATTAAGACATGCCTGCTAATGATCATCTCAACTTTGATGTGACCTACCTGAACAGTTTCTTACATTACTGGCTCATGCACATACATTACTGTCTTCACATAGAAGTTACATTTCTTTTTGTTTAGATTTATCTCAACTGCTCCATGTTTTTCAAAGCTTCTGGTTATACTGTACAACTTTTTCTTCCTGTAGTTAAACATCATCTTTACAGTCCTTTGTATCCTCCATACCAACAAAAAAATGTACATTTTGCAGTCAAACCCCTCAGGGGCTGGAAACAACCCAAATGGTAGTTTGCAAAAACAATATTTCTCAAAGGGACTGTTGAGTGTGAACAAATATATTCTGTTTTTCTTAGGGCACCCTGTTGAAAGCTATTTGGCATTATCCAATATGTCTCCTCTCATAGGCAGAGGAAAATTGTCCCATTCTGTATATCTAATTCTTCAGATCTAAAGATAGGCAAAGACTTGTCTCCTTTTTAGTCTAAAAAGATAGCAAATGTATACACTCTGGTTGTTCTTTTTTGTTGCATGACTGTCAGACCAATAAACAACATAGTGTGTCTTGGGGAAAGAGGATCTTTCCTCTGTGTACAAGTTGAATTTTTGGTTCTTTCTTCAGCTCTGTTCCCAGTTCTGCTGTGACTTTTCCTATTCCTACTCCCCTTTGTTAGGGTGGCTTGAAACCTCTCACTGAAGTGTCAGACAATGTCCACCTTCAGTAAATTTCATTCTCAACTTAGAGCTTTCGCTGCCCGTCAAACTCCAACTGTTTTGTTAACAATTATTTCTAGATTCTTCGTATGGATTTCTCTTCCCCTCCCCCGCCCTTTCTTCCAGGCTCCCATGACCTGTTTTCTATCAGAGTAGCCCGTTAATTTTGCGAGCTTTTTAGCCTCAGATCAGTCACAAATTGCTATGTTGGTTTTGCCCTCCTCCTGCATCAGCTCTTAGATAAGATTCATGTTTCTGTGAATCTTAGATTTCTTATTACCTTTTCATGACTAGCCTTAGCTGACTGAAATCTGTTAAAACCACCAAGTGCTTCAGAACCAGCTGTTGTAAAAAAAGGCTGTTTTCTGAATTTCATTGTCTTGACTGTCACTCGTATCTCAGAGACACCGGATGAATGGTCCGTTTCAGCTTGATCCAGCTACATCTTAATTTTCCAAAGAGCTACAGGTTTGTCACAGGTTCTGACTGCTGCACTATTCCAACATTCACATGGTTCATTTTGTTAATTTGTTATTGCTTTAACATATGATAACCATATGATAATCAGTGACAAGATTTACAAAGCATATAGCATTTAACTCAAGCCTCACTCAAACATAAGAATTTCCATTTGTGGCTTATGTGACTTTTTGTTTCATAGTTTTACATGTGGGCAGTTAAGTCATTTTTAGGTACAAACATTTTTGTTACATGTTACTGTTAAAAAATGTACAACATATGAGCAACAAGCAGATTGAATGCACAATTCAGGGCTTCAGTACTTCCATGCCTAGTAGAGAGGGGCTAATTTTCCATTAAAGGCTCACTAAATTTTAACAAGCATAATGAGCATGACCAGCAAGGATGAGAACTCACAGCTTCCCTTGTAGAGAACTGTTCTAATCACAGAACAAGACAGTAACAAGATGTATTTTTATTTTCTCTTTGACCTATAAACATTTAATTCTTCTTTGAACAATGACATAGCTTTGCAATGAAGAATGTATTGTGGCCTTATCGTGGCTTAACGTAGCCTTTGCTGCAGTGGTGAAGACTGTCTTCTGGGAAATAAAAAGCAGGAAGTTTTGAATCCCCTCAGGTAGAATTTTATTCCTGTTTTCTCATTTCCCAGATAAATGCTTTAACTGTTGGTGACTGCCTCCTCCTTCTGCTGGTTTCGTATTTGTTAGGTGATTTAATGGCATACTGCAGACTTTGTATTTCTCCTCCCACATTGCTTAATGAGATGGCTTGAAAGCAAAAAGGCCATTCATTTAGATTAGATTCAGTTCAGGATTAGGCTGGATTCATCCTACTGAACCTAAGAATTTAACTTCGGAGACTAGTTTACCTTAAACTCTATCTATATTCAATAAGTCTCCCCATAGAGGGAGAGTAGGATGACAAAGCTCCTATTTTAGGTACGTCTCTGCGAAGTGGTTGAAGGTAGGTGGGTAAATCCAGGCCTGAGGGGTGTTCTCTTAGACCGTAAAGGCTCTAGTTCAATACTGAACTTAAGCACTTGCTTAAATACACTTCTATTTGGAAAAGCACGTAAGCGCATGTTTGCAGTTAAACACCTACAATTTAGGCATAGAATCCTGCAATAAATCATCTTTTTCATGACTACTGAATGTGACATTTTTAAAAAGAGAAATGACTCCTGCACTTCTATTTTTCTGAAGTGATTTTAAACCTCCCTATGGTAATAAAATATTTCCTAAGTTAAACCTTATTAACTTTCTCAGATTTTGATGTTGTATTTCCATCCTGTCTTTCTGGTTTGGAAAACTCCTGAAGTTTAAAATTCCATTCACTTTAGTTTGAAACCCTGATATTATATATTGTATTCAGATTATTGGTCATATTTGAAGAGATAATCTGGCTCTACTTGAAAAGATAAACTGTAACAGAATGATCATAGGAATTGCAGCAATATGAAAAACTGTTCCAATTTATGTTTTTGCAGATTGGGAAACCCAGTATATCAATAGAAACATATTAAGTATTTGGTTTTGTTTGATCTTTCAGTGGAACTACTCAGTCGTCTTATCAGTTAGCACCTAGTAAAATCCATGTTCTTTGGCTAATGAAAGTCTAGCTGTTACATTTGGGATTCTCTGAAACAGCCGATCTGATTTTTCAAAGCATAACAATAATTTCAGAGATTACAGTACATTTATAAAACGCAACCTGAGGTAGGATCCGCCTATTCCCCAACTGTTGGGATTGATTATGCACCAGCTAAGCCAAAAGAAAAACTTCACTTCAGACACTGGAAAAGCAGATGAGTTCACTGGGCAGTCTTAGCCTTCTTGACTACAACGGGTCAGAATTTCAACCTCCATCACACTCATAACAGGGAACTCGTAGCAAGACAAAACTGTGTGTTATTTCCCCATCTGTCCAGGACAGAAACTGGAGGACCCTCCCCCCTTGCTGGGGCTCTACCTGCGCTTTGTTTTCCAGGTGTGCTCCTTGTTTCCTAGGGTTCCTTTCACTGACTTCCCCCTTGCTAAAAACATGACTTGTCTCCTCCTTGTCTTTCATCGCTCCACAGTGAACCTCCTTCCAATCTGTATTAGCATCTCTGTAAAGAGCTTCTCCAGGCCTTTTGTCCAAGCAAACTTTGGCATTTTCATTTGTAGAGAGACAGAAGTATTTTCCTAAGCAGGGAAATATTTAAGTGAATGGCTACTTTGGCAGTATGATCTCTATTTGGAATATGGTAGAAACCAAACAACGCTAGATACCTATCTGATAGACAACCATTGAGCCTGAAATCATTTTGCGTATGAGGATGATTACATTTTAATCTGTATTGTATCCAGACATGGTCCACTGAAGTTGTCATGTTTATCTTGATGAAAATGTAACTAAATAAGATCAAAACGAAACAACCGAGGCAGAAGGTTTTATAACTGGCACCAAAACAAATCTATTGGACCAGATTTTTTCCACCTAGATTGTTTCAGTCTAAACAGACTCAAAAGCTTTCCTCCTAGTAAGAGAGAAGCCATTAAATAAGCGATTTTAATAGTTCGGTCACCCCAAATTCATTTGGTGTCCCTTTGAGATTATCGAGTGAAACAAAAATAGTACCTATAGAAAGTAATGAATACTGAACATACTTTCATACTGTCCAGACTTTCTCTCCATGCTGCTCGGCCTCATTTCCTTATTTTTAGTGATAAATAAATTAACATTAATTTTCAGTCTTCACAGCATGCCATATACATCAGCTAAAAAAGAAAAAGAAAAATGGTTGGTAATTTTTTTTAATGGAATGCAACACGTGCTGCCCCGTCTGTGAACTCAACACTCGTTCAGGAAATTGATTTGTCAAGATGTAAAATAAAAATGCATCATTTCATCACATTTTTAGAAAATATGGGTCTAATCTTATAAGATGCAGAGAAGGCTCAACTCCCTTAAAGCTTTTCAATGGAAGCACTTAGCACCTCGCAGTAACAGGCTGATTTTACATGTCGTTTTAATGATCCCTTTAATAGTTCATTCTGGAACTAGCAACGCTGAGCATTGCAGTGCCTAATGCCCTTGCTGGGCCTGGCTCTAAGCCAGCTTTATGCTTTGCAGCTTATTTGTACCCAACAATCTCACCTTAAAAAATATTTGTTTTCCCCAGGATGCAGGTGTTGATATAGCTGCATTGTAGGTAGGATTCCTGGATCAGGTTGTAAATCAGGGCATGGTGCTGACTGGGGAACAGAGTCCAGGCCTTGGGGCCGATCTGAACAGTTGCTCCCCTCCTCCTCTGCAGTGATCCTGTAAAGCTCAAGAGTGGTCCAAGAAAAGCAGCTTGTACAGGCACTATAACGTCTGGAAAACCTTGCTAATATTGATTTTCATACAAGAAGGGTAGATATATCAGGCATGACTTTCAACACCTTACACAAGTTTTATACCAGTGCAACTGGACTTTATTGAAACTTTACTGGCATAAAACCGATACTACACAACAGACAATATGGCTCATTTGCTTCCACTACTCCTTTTTTTCAATATGAGAAACAATTATTATCTTTGACACATTGCAGAATATGATCAGCCATGAGACAATCATTCATGGGCCCCTGATCCATCTGGTACTGTAACCTCCGAGGACAAAGGGTGTACCATCCCATTGTCATTCTCCAATACTAATAATCAATTATATCTGAAAATGTATCATAGAGAGCTATTCTCTTGTTATGTGTTCATATGTTTGATTTGTATTTGATATTTTGCACCTTGAATGTCAACCTTCCTCCCTGTTGATGTCTCTCCAATGGCTTTCATGAATTCCTTCTGCAAAATATAAGGCTTTTGAGTTCACAGTTTTCTTCTGTAGTACTAAAACAAAGACCCTTCTCTTTTTAAAATCTTCATCACTTTCAACCTCATCTGTTTGTACATCTTTCTCATGTGACACCTGGACACTTGCCAGATGCTGCAGTCCTACACACTACTTCATTTATTCATTCATCAATTTATTATTATTATGGAATTAATTTAAGTTAGCAAATGTCTGCAAGCCAGCAATTACGCATGGTATCATCTTCAGCAAAGTGTGAGAAAAGACCATATATACTGAGTGTGGCATTGGAAGAATCCCGAGGAGCTTCAGAACAAACCCCTACCTGATTCCTTTCTCTGGTCGCTGTTCAAGTAGGATTAGAGACCTTGTTTTGGAATGATGAGGAAAATAATAACTGATATTTTGGTGTGGTTACCAAATCCTGGAGTTGGTAACTGGCAGCTGCTGTTTTCTCTAGCTGTAGATCTCGACCATCTACCTGCAGCCCTCTGGGTTCCTGCCACAGGTTCAAGAAAACTCCACTTCCAGAAATCCTGAGATGCTGAGAACAAAGTTTTCAGCTTGCTTACTCAGTGTTTTTCATCAAAACTGTAAAACTGAAAACTGCAAAACTGAAAACTGCTAACTTCTTCTAGGTATAAGCGAGCAAAGTTCCACTTCATTTGCTGGATTAGGAAAAATGAATTTTATTTTTATGTAGAATGTGATTTCATGTGTGATTCAGTAGAATCAGGAAGTGAAAATCAAGTGAATAATGCCAGGAGAATCCTGTGATATTCACTCAGATTTAACACAAGCTGGCTAGCTCTTGCCCATTCAAGGGAAATTATCTGACTTGGATCTGAGTAAAACCTGAGTAAGGTCCTCAGGACTTGGTCCACTGTAACTCAGAATTTCCTTTCTATTATTAGCCCAATGATTTTGGGAAAATTAGCAAGCAGAGGCAGGGTGTGTTCTGTGGGGTAGTCATATAATTTTGACATCAAAGACTGTTAGGAATTTTAAAGACGGGTTTTCCGTGCCTGTGCAGTACATGTTAGATTCAGAACTTCGGGGGCGTATTTTTTTTAGTTACCAGTTACCCGGATGAACATGTAAGACAAACCAAATTGATCCTTGAAAATATGAAATTGCTTTTTTTTTCTTTATTCTCAGTTCTCTGCAACAGATAATCTGTTCAGTAAAACGATATTGAGAAGTTTAAAAAGCAAACTGGGAATGGAAACGGTCTGGCACATGGTGCAAAAGTGGAACTGCATGAATATTTCAGAGACATCTACAACTTGTACATACATAACACCTCAACTATTAGTCTATGAGGAATGTGGAGTAAGAGTTGACAGGTAATGTTTTATTTCAGAGTAGGCAGTGGTTGCTATAGCGCGTTCAGTACATGAGATGGTGATGGCTGTGGTGTGACTTACACTGTTAGAACAAGGCTGTGGTGTGGCATTTGGCCAGTGGTTGAAGTGAAAACTGAAAAGCGACAACGGTATCCTGCCAAAATCTGGTATTGTCCCACAGGCTTTTCATTTTATTCCAAAGGTCGTAACATACCTTATTCAGCCAATCTGCTTCAAGAAATTCCCACTCAAGGAAAAACACTTCTTGACAGAATAAGTGCTATGCTGATTTTTTATATTTTTTTATGAATTTTCTTTGTACAGAAATAGACTCATAAAGTAATGTCTGTGTGCAAGAAGGTAAAATCCTGTGAAAAATGTGGCACAGTAAACGGATAAATCTTGTAGCTCAGCAATTTGTGTCAGTGTTTTACATAGGAGGAAATCCTCTGTGACATGTATCTGATAATGGAATCATTTCATATAAGGGTGCTTACTGTATGAGGGCTCTACTGTTTGCAGCGCCATACAATGGAGTACGTTAGCAGCATAGCACCAGTTTAATACCAGTCATTGAAGGCTGAGCCCTGCTTTTAGTTATTGCATCAGCAGGAGTTAAAGAAGCCTTGTTCTAAAAGTAAAGGCCAGAGAGGCAGAGTTGAGAACTAGCAAATACTGGGGAGTGAGGCTTTTTGCATAAGTTGGACCAGATTCCCTTTCCATTGCTGTTTTTACATACTGACTTCTGCTTCTTATTTAGAAAAACACTCTTCACAAACCCCTAGTTTTGAAAATCAGATCTATTTTTCCGTCTGTCTAGGTTCTTTCACTTCTTTACCTAAGTGCCTCCATCATCATAAGTACCTAATACCTCTCATTATCTTAGTGAGTCATTTAAGGATTGGCTATTTAATATCATTAATTCATTATGAATAAATATTAAGGCTAAAATCTATATTTCCTCTGCAAGATCGAAAGCTTTTTTGATTTCTGAGGTCTAGGTTACTTAACAGTGTATGAAACCACTGAAAAGGTTTTATAAAAAACCCTGGGAGTGAAATGAACAGCAGCTTCCCAATGAGAGATAATATTTCACTTAATAATAAACAATAACTATCATTTATTTTTAAACCAACAGGTGCTGCTGAGCAGGTAGAATAGTTTAGTTCTGAGGTGGATTTCCTTCCACGCTGAACTTTCCAGCTCTGTAAGGGAAACTTTGCCCTCAAATATGAAGAAGAATTCAGCCATATTTCCTCCTAGAGAAGTAACTCGTGCTGGAACAACAGGCAGGTTGGACATATCAAAGCAAAGTGAAATGTCTTTCTTTTTAAATGCCCAGCCAGCTTTGCTGGTTATGCAAAATGGGGCAAAACAATGGTCTCGCTTTCCCACTCTGTCATTTTGATGGCTACTACCCAATGCTATGCTACGGTGAGGGAGATCTTGTCAATGGAATTTCTTTTTTAGAATCACAAGGTCACATTTAACCTTCCCAAGGCTAGAATGTCTACTATACCTTGGGACTCTTTTGATCAGAAGCGTATGCCAATAATTTTAACTTCTGCACTTTTCATTTTTTAACAGTCCATGTTTACATACATTTCTGAGTGTGTCTTCTGTAATATATCCTAGATGGACACTTCTGCCTATTCTACCTTGTAGGGCAACCCAAGCTAAAGGATGTGTCTGAAGTATGCATGGGCGGGGCATAACCCCAGCCAGGGCTGTGCAGCAAAGTCATTCACCCTGTACCTGGCGATGCCTTATGAGAATGTCAGATGGGCAGGGCCAGGTAAGGAAGCCATACAAGCGCCTTACTAGAAGAATCTCATGTTACATATTACAAAGAATTCTGGGAAATGTAGTCAGAGTAAATTTGGACACTTACTCTTTGCAAATATGATGTAGTCCTTTCATTTTACATTTTTTATAATATTAAATCTCCTTTCAGTCTGAAATAGGACTGAAACCACTGAAAACATTGCTTTAAATCTGAAAGTTTGGGTGAAGAAAAGACCGATTGCAGTTATTCAGAAAATAGCTATCTAGACTGAACAGAAATTTGGATTCATAGGTCTGTGTCTTTTCTTCCCATATGTGTTACAACTTGCTCAGAGTGCTACCTGAAAGGAAAAAAAAATCTTTCCCATTGGCCGTGCAAAACACTGCAGGGCTCAGACAGTGTGTTACTGTATGGGAGCACAAGGCATGCTGCGTTCCAGCCCGAGCTCTCCTGATTCCCTTCTGCCTGTGTAAATAACAGTCTTTCACACAGGTCTGTTGCCTACCCTGTTCTTCTTCCTACCAAATCTGAGCTCCTCTCTTGATCAGGCAGGAGCAAAGAATTTCAGAATGCATTTCATACAAAGTATCTACATTGTGCATCTAGCAGGCAACCTTCCAGGAATGCTTCTGATCTTAACATTGCCATACACTGCTTTCCCTTGCACTTCTCCCAGAAGCTTATTGCTCCTTCTTGCTATATGGAGACCGTTTCTCATAACTGTGTTTCTGCCTTTACTTTCAGGAACTTACCTTGTTTTTTTCTGTCTCTTTTTTTTTTTTTCCTTTTCCATTATTTCTATTACCCTAATTCTTTTTGGCTTTATTTCCTGCAAAATTGTGACCACCAGTATATCTGTCTGTCTTTGATTTCCTTATCCCCCACTCACAATACCTCTTGAGATCAACCTCAGCATTGTCTTAAAGATATAAAGTTCGTTCAAGCTTTGTAATGATCAATGGATGATTAAGGGTCAATGACTCCAGATGGTCTCATCTCTTCCTCTCACTTCACTGCCTCCACCCATGGAAAAGCTGTGAACTTGACAATATCTTCACTGGCATGCCACCTGGTCCCTCCACATGTGTCTTTTGTCTGGCTCATCAGCACATGTAACACATGGGTCTATGGGTCTATCAGCTGGGATGAAGGAAGGCAGGAAAAGAAGAGGGATGCTGGGAAATTCAGAGATGTTACCAATGGGCATGACCTTAGGTAGGTTGCGATGTGAAACTTGCTGTGGCTAATGGGAGAGAGGCAGACACATATCTGAACCAGTTCTGCTGCTCAAGAGACAGATGGCTTTCTGTACTGAAAAGGACATACCAAGCTCTTTGCCTGTTATTCAGGGCTTCTTTTAGCTATTCTGTCACTAACATTGGAATTTCTTAGCTTTGATGTCAATTTTGTTACATGCCTGTACCACAGAGTACACCACCAGGGTGATGACTCTCAATAGATTTTTAGCCATGCCGTGTGGAAGGACTGAGATTTATTTGACCTGTCACGCTTACCACGTTTGCAGGAGGGATAAATACTTACAGTCAAGAAAGAACCTGGATTTGAGGACTGAAGAAAAATCTTCCCCCCAAATGTAGTTTGAATTCACAGGCCCAGTTTTCCTGTTCAAGTTTTATTAATGCAATGGTTTTCAAATCTGTAACGCTACAGCTGAACAAGTCAACAGAGAGTTTGGCAATCCATTTTTGGTTATTATGTATGGAATAGAGATGCCAAAAATAAGTGCAATGAACCTCTGTGCACATTACTTAATAAAAACATTTTTTATATCAGTGTGGGGTTTTTTTTTCTGCATAAAGGGTAAAATTGCTGATGTATGTTTCCAGGAAAATCCCCCGGTTTGGTTTCTTAGCCAGAATCCTTTTGGACTATTTCTTTAAAACAAATTCTTTTCTTTCATATAGGTGCAAAGAGTTGAAAGGGATGAAACTGAACATGGACTCAGCATTTTGAAAATGCACAAAATACTCCTTTTGTTGCTTAATTTCCTCAGAGTATTCATATGTGGTTACTTACCCTTTTGTCAGAAATCTCCAGGAAGTTAGGAAGCTGGCTATCTTATGACCAAGAACATGAACCAAAGTATTGCTCTCAATAAATTACCTCTGAAGTGTTTACTGGAAAATTAGCTCCTCTTGCGTACTACAGAATGCTGCAGCCTTGCAATGCACGTGCTATAGAAAGTAATTCATATATCAAACATGCGGTAATCCCAATGAGGATGTGATGTGTGAAAGTGGTCTGGGAAGACGGGATGTTTTTTTCTGCTCACTGTGCCTAACAATGCCGAAATGTTTTTTCCCTGTCCATTTACTTTAACAATGTGCCATTCTGTACCTCATAAGCACTTAATTTATTCCAACTCTTTGGCCTGACCTGTAATCCCCCCTCTCCTTACCCATCTGACCCATCTGTGTTTCATTTCCCACTCATCAGCATCCAAAGAGCTAGGCCCAGGCCCTGTTTGGAGCCATTAGACAGAGATTGGCACTGTTCCCTCTTCCTGCACCACATCCTCCGCTGAAAAAAATGACCATCAGATCAGAGAACAGAGCCTGCTTTGTCCCCAGCAACCAAGATCTGGAAGCACTTTCAATCATTTGCACTCTATACCCACTCAAACGCATTAATGTGATCAACATTGGGCCTGTTGTGGGCATTTTTTCCAGCAAATAGCTTGCTAACATTCCAGGCATGTACTTCCCTGAAAACAAGACTGAGACAGGGCCCTGAATATTCAATTGGAAAATCACCAAGAGCAAGAGCTTAGCTTGGCACGGCTGGTGTTGATTCTTAATAAGTGACTTCCTAAAGCTGAGGCATGGGGCTTACAGCTTCAATGACTTGTTTGAAAAATATTTTGTAGGTGCCTCATACCACTTTATTTCCTGTGGTATGCGTCATATTGTGAGCTATTCTGAGCCAGGCTGTTTAAGCACACTAACATTTTTTTCCAAGATTGTGGTGTTTAACTAAAAATGTGCTTATACAAGATGAGCTCATAGCTATTAGTGCTGATGTAGTTTTAACTACTTGGATTCCAATAGCCCAAGGCTTAAAACCTGCTGAAAAGGGGGGGAAACCTAAGCGAAAACCATCTTTCACAGTTGTTTAAGGCTTTTAAAAGACAAGGCAATGGGGAAAATATTTTAAAAGTCAGATTTTGTTCCTGTAGGATCTTTGCTGTACTAAATACCTTTCAATCTCATGACAAAGATTCGCTATTTAAAGACTTACTGATATGAATGGCTGAAGAGATTTCAGACATCCAATTAAAATTAATTTCTTTAATGTTTCTGACTGTGCTACGTATAAGGCATCCAGTAAAGGCAGTTTGTATGTCCCTCTCTAGTGCAGTTGGACAGACTAGGTACATCCTAATGTTTTATTCATTTGAACTGGTCTTTCATTGACACAGCTACCATGACAAGGCAAGTTTGACTGTGCTGAAGAGGGTCAGCAAAGATTTTTGTCAAGGCACTCCATTGTGGAGGAGAGTGTCTGGCTGTCACAGCACTATTGTTCAGTGATGCACTCTTGTACGATTCCCCATTCTCCAAGCTGAGAGAAGATGGCAGTGTTTTGTATGCAACACGAGATATCAAGGAGTGGGATTTTTGGAACTTACATTGGTGCCTGAAGAGGAATATGAACAAGTCTGTGAGATACCTTAGAGAAGCAAAAGTGCCTTGTTTCAATGCCCATTTTAGAGAAAATGCACCCGCCTGGATCATATCGGGTTGTGTCAGGGAACAAGAAAGGCAATGACTTGCATATGACAGATAACTTGATCGCTTTCTTAACCCAAACTATTTAAGAGACAGGGATTCAACTGTAGAATAGCTTATATAAAAGTACATTTGCATGTGTGCAATTTAATTTCATCCAGACTGCTTTTTCTGTATTTCATTGAAAAATAACTGAGACAGGATTTACAGCTGAAAATGTCAGCAGGAATGTTTTATCATTTGCATTGAAAGATCTATGTAAAAATTTGTTGGTGAGATTGTTATAAATGCATACATGTGAATTGAATTTGGACCCTTTCTTAATGAGGAACGTAGAAGTTTCTTCCGGAATTATCTAAAAAAAAGTCTCCTGAATAATTCTAGCAACTCTGCTTATCCTCTTCTGTGGATTCCGTGGTAATTTATGGCACTGTGTTAAAGCCATAGTAGTTTTTGACAGCATTCAAGTGTGTATGTTTATACTTGCACATCTGAGTCTCAGCTATATAGATACCTCACAGGAGACACAAACATAGATTCTGTCAGAAATTTGTGTAAATCGGTGATTATGCTAACCCCTCCTCCCCTCCAATTTTTATAAAGAACTTCTCTTTGAAGTGGGTTAAGACCTCAGTGGAGTACAGTTTCAGCTATAGCTACCCACAGCCTCCCTGCAAAGCAAATTTCAAAGCTTCAAATCCCTTTTATAATACACTATGCTTATTACAAATTGTTCTGTATTATAGAAAATAAGCTTCCCAATTTAGCAAAGTAATGGGAAGAGAATGCGTGTAATAGAATGTCATAATAACAAACTCTGTGATCAATCACAGTATTTCAGGGAAAATCTAGTAATGCTAGTGGTGTCTGCTGCAGTGGTGCTGAAGTTCTACCGTCATGATGCTTGAGCTGATTTGAGTTTTCCCCTTATTTGGCCCCATAACAGAGCTGTAATGTTTAACATGGGCATAAATTCACTGAAGCCCTCAAGTGAAGACTATATTTGAGAACTGAATAGAATGCTTGAATTTACTTTCCAGATTTTTCTTCCATGATCAAGTAAAGTTCCATGTAACTTTCCTTCCCAGCGTAGGGCACACAAAAACTCAGGAAACAGCAGGGCTTAATTAGGACCCTGGTTTATAGTTTCACCTGAAAAAATACATTTTAAAAATCATATATGTTTGGCTGTGCAGATTTTTTAGTCAATAAATTCTTGCTAATTAATCACATTAACGGTGCTCCTTAAAAGTTGAAACAAAATCACAAAACAAACCAAATATCCCATAAATATAAAGTATAAAGAACCATTCACCCATTCACCAAAGCATAAACTACATTTCTAAGGTTTACAAATATTTATTCTCTACTTCTTTCTTTTTCAGTCTGCTTGTCCTTTTCTCTTTTTCTTTTTTCTTTATTCCTTTTTCTTTTTCTTTATCTTTTTCAATTTTCTTTTTTCTTCTTTCTCTTTTTTTCTTTTTTCCTTTTTTTTCTCTTCTTCCTCTTTTGCTATCTCTTCTCTCCTTCTCTTCCTTTTCTTTATTACAGGCACAATGCCAAAACAACAGCTGCTATCAGAGGTAAGAGTTCATTAGATAAAGTTAAACACTTTTTTGAGTGAAAATATATGGTATTTGATTAGATGATGTAGCACTATTCCCCTCCAATTCTTACTTTAGATGCCTGGTTCAGAATTTTAAACACAAGCGGCTGCAGTCACCCTCCCCCAGACAAAAAGTAAAATGTAAAGAGAAGTCCCATTCAATCATTGTTTTGTCCCAGGATGCTGAAAGCAGTAATCCTCAGTGCAAATGGTGGCACTGAATGCTACATTATGATCTGTGACTGTCTGATGCAGAGTTGGTGACTCAAAGGCAGGATTATACTGAGCCTAACTTATAATGTAAAAAATAAACAAACAGAAACAGTCTGGACTTGCTGGATTATCACTTATGACAGAGCTACTTGTTTAAAAACATCAGTGAAAAGCCACAAAAACTTAACATCACAGCAACTTATGAACTGACAGACTCCAAAATCGAGGAATGCGTATTTTGTGTCAAACTGTTTTGGATGAAGCATGAGTGACAGTAAATGCAACTTGTCATTCCTTCCCTTAGTAAGGAGCAAATGATTCCTACAGTAAAATGATTCTCCCACTTCTTTCGCTTTCAGTGAAAAGGCAATTTCTTCTCTGCATAGATGCTGCTCTTTGAGATAGACCTGAGAGACTACCAGTTTCTTTTACCACAGGTTATTTGCGCACATAGAGCATTTTCTATTATCGTGCACAAGTAAATTCATTACCGTTTTCATTGCTGTATTAAGATGGCTTATATTTCTTTCCTAATATCTGAGCTTGAAATATGAAAATGCCTCTGTGAATTTTTTAAATGGTAAAATTCAGAAAATGATCAGTCTAATTACTGTTGAAAACAAGTAAGAAATCAGTTATTTTGGATCCTTGTAATATTCTGATTTACCCTCAATTTTTCACAGTCATTTCTGGATCATTGCAGCTTTTTAAAATTTCCATTGCTCTTCGGGTTCTCCTCAGTGTTTCTGTATCCTCTCTTAGCGTTACCACTTTTCTGACGACAGCCTGGCCCTGGGAAACCTGCAAGGTGTTCACAGCAAAGGGACATTCTGCCATCTCATGCAATGATACTTTTTTCAGCCTATGTATATAAGAAATCTAAGGCATGATTTTAGCATATGAAGTCATTATAAGCAGACAATTCATTTTCCTTTATATTTATTATTAATGTTTAACATTTGTTATTAATGTTTGTATTTATTAATATTGCAAACTCACTTGAGTACTCATTTCAGTGGAGCAGGCAAGACAGTGCTTTAACTTTTGCTGATCAGAATGTGCCCGTTGGAAAACTAAGCCAAACTAGAATAATTTGAGTTTCACTGACACATAATTCTGCTGCGTATTGTGTTCCCTACAGGCAGATGCACCCTGATGGTGCTGATGTGGATAAATGTGCCTCTGCTGCCATTGCAGAAAGGGTAACAGTGCATGAGCTGAATTAACAAGTTTTTCATATGTACCAAAACTTTCTGCTGCCCTTATTTTACTGAACTTAGGCTTTCCACATCTGTTAAAAATGAATCAGGACTCAGGATATGAGACAAGACTTGAGTTTGAAGTGGAACAGAGGTTTGTCTGGTCAAATACAGCAGTTTGCAAATGATGAACTAGCAGAGATGTAGGAAAGTAAGGTAATCTGTGTTAAGAAGGAAGCCATGGGAAATGGTGGAAACTTCTAAGAGACTGGGATGTTTGGACTGGTGAGTCACTTACTTGATTTGGATGAGTTCATAGAATATATTTCCTCTCTTGTTGATTATCAAGACATGGGATATGAATTTCATCCTTTGTTACTTTCCCAATATCAACATTAGTATATTTATACATTGTCCTTTCTCTACTGGTTCTGGGGGATCTACAGATCACACTTTGTATCACTTCAATTTTACATTGAAGATGCTCAGATGCTAGGCACTATGTAATAGTGTGTAATCTGAAGATAAATCTGGCCTGTGCTTATGTTTCTGAAAAAATAATTTTTGTTTCACATCATGGTAGACACATCAGCAAGACTGGTCAGAGATGTTTTAGCACTTGGGCACCTTTCCCATATACAAGCTCAGAAAGAAGGCCAGTATAGTGCATCAGTAAAAGGAACAGGTCTCCTGCTGTCAGTGCCGTCTTGAAGACAGTCATGTCAAGGGCTTCTGTCTCCTGAGAAAGATCAAGTGCAGCCACCATAGTGGTGATCAACATTCCAAATTTTGCTCTATTTGGTGACTTCTAGTGGCAGGCACACGTTGGGCACATCTCTCGTTCCATCCTTGCTATGGCCCTATGCCTCCGCTCTTCTACTGGTCTTCTGCCATGTGCCAGCTGCATTGTGTTTTGAAAAGAATTAATAGAAATGGCAACATTCTTATATAAGAAAAACTAAGCAGACCTTACCATTCCTGAAGGAAAGCACTGAGTTTGCTTTTCTTATTTTATCAGACTTCCCATCTCAGTATTCTCTTTTGTGACACCAGAACTTCTGTTATTCAGTTCAGTGCAGTGGGTAACTTTCTAGAAAAAGAAGAGTGTTAATTATTTTAATAATAGTAGTGAATAACTTGTTGGCTAAAAATGACAGTAAAATAGTAGTATATTAACTCATCCTGAATAAATGTCTTATTTCCTGTTACAAAAATAGTTTTTTGCTATTGTCTTTAAATTGTGTTATAGTCAGCATTGCCTTTGATTTGGTAGAACTAACTGCGTTGTTAAAATATTGAGTGTTGTGGACTGATTGGGTGTGACTTTTCCAGGAAATATGATCTTCTGAGGCTTGACTGTACTCCAAAGCCTCTGATTGCCTAATTTTTTCTCAGAGCTTAGGGCAACCGAATGACATTGGTGAGATGACACAAGATATTGTAACACAAAGCCAAGAGGAATTATAAAAGATTATGCAAGCCTGAAGTTTTTCTTTTTCTTATCTGCATTTTCTCAGAAACGAAGTGTCATTTATTTTATTATTATGTTATATTTGTCCTGGAATGGAAACATTACTAGTACCCTAAAGTTTAAGATGTTCTCTTGGCCTATGGGTCCTAGAGTTTTGCTAATAATTACGGTTTTGGAAAAATTTTCCTGAAACCGTAAAGAACATTCTTTGCATTTCTCTGTTTTTATAACCTGCACAGTGACAAAGCTACTAGTCAAGAGAACTTGCAAGTGAGAAGCCATATGCAGTTGATGGTAAACCATATCCTGTAGATTAGTGGGGTAAAAAAAAAAAAAGAAAAAGGACTCCTCTTGGCATCATTTTCAGGAGAAAAGAGCTGTGATGGACGCTGAGGTCTACTCAATATCTGACCCTTTGTTTAATTCTACATGCAGATCTATGTATGACTCCATGTTGTCTGACACCCAGTCTGACCTCATATTAACAAACATCTGCTTTGTGCTTCAAAAACACTATGTAAATATATTCCCCCTAAAAGACAGATACAGTAACATCCACATTTTCTTCATGTTCTGTGTGGTTTCAGAACAACAGAAAACAATGAAAAGGAAAATAATGCTCTCTTCTAGAGTGTCCTTACTAAAAGATGCTGAAAGTCTCCAGACTTTCAAGTGTATCTATTTGGTTGTAATTCATTAAATTACCTTAATAAATATGTTTTGAAATACTTAGTGCTTTTTTTTCTCTGCATGCTTATATGAGAAAGGTTTTCAGCCATTGTGGTATTGGGGACAGAACAGAGATAGAAACTGTACATTGGCATTATTTGGAGATCAAGTCCTTTTGGCAGCAAATTGTTTCCCAGATATTATGGGCTCCGGGAAACTAACAAGGGTCATCACATTAGTGAAAGGTAAAATATGTAAGTAATCTTTTAGCAATACTCTTACATGCATTGCTGTGCATTGTTCTTCAGCAGTCATGAGCAAAGAGGGAGGTGACGGCTAAGAAATTTTCTCTTTAAGGTCTATGAGGACAAGTTTGGCAAACACCTGTCAGGAACAATGTCAGGCAGTAGGGTAGGCTACATGATCTCTCATGATCTCTTCCAGCACTGGGATACTGTAATTTTATAATAATTTGGAAAAAGGTATGGATAGATTCAACTAATGCATTGCAGTTTAATCAAATTAGTGAGGTGAAAGCAGAGCATGGTTCAGACTCATCTTTCATTTGACAGTTGTAAAGAATAAGTAACTTCATAGAAATAAATTACAAGACAGTAAACCTAATGTAAGAGAGGATCCATCAATAAGATCATGTATTAATTTTTTTTTTGGGGGGGGGACTTTAGTATTAATGAAAATTAATAGTCTTAGTAAATAACAGCAAGAAATTACAAGTTTCATAATCACACATGACAAATTCAGTTGAAAAAACCTTATCGTAAAAGCAGAGACAAAAGTGGACATGTCCAAATTTTTAATATATATTTTGAGTTTAATATCAGCATACTTCCGAGGCAGTAATACGTCTTTGCCATACAAAGACGGATCCCAGGGAAAGTCTGAAGTTTTTTCGGGTCAGATCCCATTTTTTAATAGCAAGAGGCATCCTGTTCCTGTCTTAATGAATAATATTCATTTGGAATTATAGCCAACTTCTCTAAGTATAATTTTGAAAAATACTATGTTTGTTACCCAGGAAGTACTGGGGAAATTAACAATCAAGACTTTCTTACAGGAAACAACAAGAAAAAAGAAAATATGATATTGCATCTTAATCCTTGCGAATAATTGGGGATATTCCCTTGCCGAAGAAACTGCCCAAGTGATCATTGCATGCTACAGGGCAAAAAGCCCATGGATGGTTGTATATGAATGAATGGATAGACACTACATTTCACTGAAATGTGTGTGGATATATAAACAGAAAATTGAAATAAAATGTTTTCCACTTCAGCTGTGTAATTAGGTCTATCATGTAATTATAAAAGTGAACATTTGGTTTATTTTGACAAGACTGTTAAAAATTTTATAATAAAGACAGTTTTATGCAATTAGGAATTGTGAAGTAAAATGTAGGAAAAGTAAACACATGAAAAGGGTTTCGGTTCTTTATTTTAAATAGTATCTTTTTAAGATGAGTAATTAGGGATTTATTTTATGTTGATATATGTGATATTTGTAAAATTCTTAGAATATAAGTGGTATCAATTACAATTCAAGCTATTGTATTACTATTTATAGATTAAAGCTGAGATCTGAACACCTGGATGAAAGCTGGTAATTGAAACATCTGGATACTTTCCATAAGTGTACTCCCCTCAAACTTTTAATAATTAAAAAAAAATTACCCTCTTTTTGCTCCAGTTTATCAATTTATTTTTGAGATAGATCACACTATTGAGATTTTTTTTTCAAAATAACAGATGATTATAGTTTCTGATGACTTTAATATAGACATTTTTATCAGTTCTTCAGCTGATAAAATGGGCTGTCTGCAAGCTTGAGTTAATTTTGTCTCCTATAAAACACTTATAATAAATTTGTTAATTTCTTTCCACTTCTCATACAAATAACCACATAAAAGTACTCATTTGAAAACACCTATGACAATTTCTACAGCTGAGCCTATTTTCTCCAACAGCTGTAGCAGTTGATCTCTTGTCAAAGACCCAAAGACCTGAACAATACTCAGGGACATAACACAAAAAGTAGCTCACTTTTTCAGATACATGAGAATATGTAGGGACTAAAGGCTTGCAAAAGAGAGGTTTGAACTGGAAAATAGGATACTATAAAAATCACATTCAAGCTATTTTAAGAAAAACAATTGTGATATTTGGATCACCTTATCATTCAGGTATTATTTTTTATGACATGGTTTGCAGCTGTGCACGGAAGAAAAAGATTTGGGTAGATTTATGTTGAGACATGGTCAGATTCTGACAGGTGTATACTGGCATAACTTTGTGGAAGATTGGCTCAGAATGAGTCTCTGGCTCAGGCTATGCATAATTGAACATAGAGACATGACTATTTGATTTAACTTTAGTTAATGCATCTTAGTCTGCAGGATTGCTTAGGGGAACAAAATAAGTGGCTTTGGATTTAACCATTAGCTTTTTGATTTCTGATTACTCCGTTATGTTTGAGCTTCTACTGAGCTTATTTTTTTCTGCCCAGAAGCCTCGAACCATGGACTGGGAATGACATTTCACTGAGAAAATTATTATAGATAAGTAAAAAACAGATGGATATATTAACCTTCCATACTTTTCTTTGATAAAAAGACATTAAATTCCTGGAAGATAATGTGATAATTATCCATTACCTGTTCAGAGAGATCTAGAACAGATGTAGAAAATACCCTGGTTAGTCATTGCACGGAGGTGGTGCAGTGACACAGAATTACACTGACAGAACCAGTACAACTTTTTTATATCATCTGAGGTGCAAGGATGAGTTCTGACTTGCATTCTTGTAACTTTGAGGAAAATATTCCAAAGACAAGAATGGGATCTGATGAAACAGAGGGAAAAAAACGCCATTGTCCTACATAGCAAATGCTATGGCTGGCTTTTGGAGGATTCTGCTCTTTTTCGTTCTGTTGATTTAAAAGGGTTATGAACGAAAACAGTGATATGCTCCAGATTTGTTTGGCAAAGCAGATTTTAGATCTTTGATGAAAACTTCCTCTTTAATAAATATTATGCAAGGCATTCTCATGTCATATATACGTTTCAGATTTTGTTAATTAAGATTAACCTTTATTAAAATATAGATGAGTTCAATAAATGACACATTCTAGAGAAGGTTTATTTTAGTCTTCAATTTTTGGAGAACAAGGAGGAGAAAAAAGAGAAAAAATACATTGTTTGGAACCTATTTTATTTTTAAGATTGCCAGATAAAATATAAACGTTTTCATTCATGTGTCTTGCTTTTTTTTTTTTTTCTGGCAAAAAAGATCTCCTGTTTGTAAAGTATAAAAATGGTATTTTGTGGAATGTGAAAATTTGGCCTTGGACTGGCTCAAATGGAGCAGAGTTACAGAAGAATTAAAAGCAGAAGAGAAAAATTAATCTTTTAGTTATGATAAATGAAAACTTATGTTTCATTTGTATTACACAAGAACTAACAACTTCCATATTTTCTTTCTGAAAAGTAGAGGGATGATGGGTAAAGCTGGTTGAAATTTTATAGTTGAATCCTTAATCTGATATTTTGATGACAGTTTGTGTTCCTCCTAACAAATAGGAAATTCAAAATCTCAGTTATCAATGCTGAATTTCTTGTGTTTTCCTCTTTTACTGATGAATTTAAAAAAAGAAAAATTCACAAAGAATTGGTTATTTCCAATTATTTTTGTTGTATTCATGATCATTAGAAAATGGTGTAATCACAGACATCTTTCCCAGGGAATAGTATGGAACATATGCTGAGTTATAATTGAGCAAATTGGTGATGAAATTAGCATAAACAACCAACTATTCAAACAGCAAAGTAACAATGGGAAAACGCTACCATGGAAAGTGAGTAAGTACTTATTATATCAAAGCTTCATCAGGAATACAGATATGTCTATCATTTCTCAAAACAAAGTGTATCCTCCTCCCATCTCCCTACAATCAACATACACAGACTGTAAAGATATGTCTTGTTCTAAAATTTCCTCCGGGATGGTCTTGGGAACATTAACAAACTGGACGTAAACCAGAGCAATTACATGTGGCAAGAAAATAACAGATGTACTTGACTTAGGTCAACTTATAGTTCTATCTCTTCCCTTTTAATAGAAGATCAGCCACATGTAATCATGAAGGAAGATAAATTAATTCCTGCCTACTTTTTTTTTTTTTTTCTGGAGTAGCTAGATGAATTTACTCTGGGAATTCAGTAAAAGAATGTAAAGAATGACAGACTTTTTTCCATCCCTGCACACAAAATAATACATTAAAGGCAAAACGCTCCATTTACTGCAGCAGCAGTTGGGAGATTTTTGACACAGCCAGGAAATTGTGAGCTGAGTTTCTCCTGGAACGTTTGCTATAGCTTCTTGTGGATAACATTATTAAAGGGCCTTTCATAAGGGTTATTTTGCACTTCAGTTGGGATGATTCCAGTAATCCTTAAGGCTTTTCATGTCTCAAAGGAAGAGGACAAATGGTAGCCATCAAGCATGTAGATGGATCTTAAAAATACAGATAGCCACTGACCAGGGTGTGAAGATGGCAGGAGAAATAAAAGAGAAAACAGCATAGATAGACATCTGAATGGCAAAGGAGAAAAAGGGAAGAGTGGGACAATTTATTCATCACATATTTTGTTCCCAACCAACTTATGGAGTGAACTACAGTGTCTTAAAGGCATTGCTGTCATCATTGCTCTCCACCAGCAGCTAGGAGACCTTTCTTTTTCAAGGAGTCTTCTAAGAAATTCCAATGCCCTTGAAGCCAGCTTCCCCTTCAGTCATTGGACATTTACTCTGTTCATCTGAGGTCTCTTCCAGCCTCCTGAAGTTCCCATAATTTAGTACTCTCTCATGCTGACCATACTAATGGAAGCTTGCATCTGTAGTTGGTAAGCAACAGCAATAGTAGCATCAAAATTGTGGATTTAGTGCATTTTTGCATCCATGTGTATTCCAGTCTCTGCTCTTTCTACACATCTCCTCAGACTTTCAGGTCTGCCCTTGAAGAGACTTCCTTCCTGTAAACTTCCTATAATTATGGCTTATCTTTGTATGGGCTGTGGAAAGATCAATGTAACTTTTTGCTGCATAATCATCTAAGGCTATGTCCATACTTAAGCGACGGAGAGTCTTGCCTGATGGGTTTGACCTTTCTACTGACTAAAGTGGAACTTGGAAATTCCTGTTCCTGAGCCCTAAATACAACAGACGTACAGTTGCACTTGTCTCGGCCATTGAATGCAATCTGAGGTCTGGTGAGATAAATATGACCTAAGAAATCCAAGCAGTAACTAACCTACATGATCCAGTGAATACAATTGATGTAACATGCTATTGAGGAATATGTAGACTCTAAACAGAAAGGATTACTTTGGATTTTTTCCTACACTGCCAAGCGCATAAGTCTGTGCAAAAGGATTAGAACAATGTGTGTTTTGTTGGTTGTTATACTCTTTTTAGCCTTACAAGCTGAAATCAGAGCAGAAATACTTTTTAGGTATAATTGTTTGCGAACCAGATCTGTATACTATGTGGGTGAAGGATAGGGGCAGTGAACAAAATCCTGCACTTTGCAGCCCAGGATCTGGCCTTAATTTTCTGTTTGCATTGGCTAAGTTGTGAGTACTGGAACTTCAACACTGAGTTTTCTTTAATTAAATGTCTCATTCACAGATTCCTGGCATCTAATGACCAGTGGGGAAGAACCAGATCTATTATTTAAAGCCACTGTCAATGGTTCTGTCACTGAGGTTAAACTGCTAGCTACTACTTTCTAAGAGTAGATATCAAAAAATAAAATCAATTAAACATTTTTTGGAAGGCAAGTATGGCCGCATACTTGAGGGCAATAATCGACCTCTAACTATGGGCCATTAAAAGAAAACTTTCCCGAGGCAAAGAATATCTTGCAACTGCCTATTCTGAGGTTTTTTGCTTTTACTACTGAAGCAGCTGGTGCTAAATAATTTTGATGATGGACAGCGGGTATGCATGGCTCCTTCTCCAGTAGAAGACATTTCTGTCTCCCAGAAGGAAAAACTATATAGGCATTTATGTCTACAAATGACTTGATCATTACCTAGAACTGAATATTCCAACTTTGTTGGGATTCATGAGAGCACTGCACTTAAATGGCGTTTCAGTGGTTGGCATGGGTTTATTTGACCTGTGTCAGCTGATAAACAGATATAATTATGGCACAGATGGTAGACACAGATTATTACTCAGTCTGCAATGGCAAATAATATCAATTATTATATTAAATTCTACATAGAAATATCACTAGATAAATCAATACTTACAATCGTGTCATTCTTGTGTAAATTTTTTTCAATGAGCTCTTGAAAGCAGCCTCTATTTTGTGTAGAGGATTCAGCCAGTGTGCTGAACAACTGGCTGAGTGTGTCTTCCAAGGGACTTGGACTTGCAAAGAGATGAACTGTTGTTTGTTTAGTAGGACTGAGCTGAAGAGAAAATCATGTATTTGTCTGTAACTGAAATGATGTAACATCTATTTGTTTCAAGAGTCCGGAGCCCAAGCAATATTCTGGTCTAGCTTTGCTAAAATGGAGAAATGGATGGGAAATCATTTAGAAGGAGTGACCAGGTCTTGTTCCTCATTTGCCAACACACACCCTCCACCAAAAAAAGAGAGAATGTGCTGATGTAATTTGTTTCTAGATTTGATTACTAATTGGTTTTCCTAGGATTATATGTTATATCACCTCAGGTTATGTCTCTTTCTTGCTGAGTGTATGTCCTCACTAATCTAAGCTACATATAGTGGTGAGATCCAGGTGTGAACCAGCATAAAATATATACACATACATGATACACACATCATGCCCACACAGACATCTGCATGCACATGCACAGACACATATATATACAGTATATACAGATCACATATATACCCCATCACTCTTAGATATGTGCGTGAGTTTCTGTACAGAGCAAATCTAAATGCATGCCTCCAGTGAGAGCAAAGGCACACTCCACGCGGCGATCAAGATGGCTGGAGAGCAAAGATCACAACCGTGCTGTAACAGGTATCAAAAGAGGAAGTCCACATGTAGCTTCATGGTCATAGAGCAATACATGAAGGCATTTGTGAAGGTCTAGATGGCAGTTCTTGCTATACATATGACATCAATACTCTGACATGTCCTGGCCAGTTACTGAATTGTGGGTAAAGCGTAAGAATTTTTTTCTGACATTTAAAACACTTCATGACATGGTACTTGGCTCAAATGCTGTGCCACTTACCCAGACAGTGGATCAGAGCTGCCTCTCATAGTGCGGGCAGTCACCTGAAGAAGGGGGCTCTGCTGGGCGGATTCTCTCAGCAAGGAGCCTTGAATAAAGAAATTCACTCCCATACTGTTCATCTAAAAATCAGAGTAATTTCCTGTCCCCACTGGATCTATGCTTCCAGAATTTCTTCCAGTTTATGGTTAGAGAGAAGAAGACAGATAGTGGTATTTGTCAGTGATGTAGCAGTAACTAAAAGGGTGAACTCACTTCTCTGTTTTATCTATGAGGTGAAAAAATGCAATGTTGTCTGAATCAGAGGTGGGTGATCCTATGTGTCTATGTTTATTCTTATAAGAGTGAGAATGGTTCTTGTTAAGATTATCAGTCCTTTTATTTTCCAGGAGGTGAATTTAAATTTTGATTTTCTTTTTGTACATATTTTCTGATTAGAAAAGCCGGTCAGGTATACCCTGATATAATTTTATTTTAGACATATGAAAGGACCTGTTTAGAAAGTTCATATAAGAAACTAATTCTTGTGCTCTGTACGTAGTTTAGCACATTTTCTATATGCTTTCAAGTCCTAAACCAAGTCCTAAACCTAAACATACCTGACTAGCCACACCCTATCTTTTGTGCAGTTGAATATACCTGATCAACATATTTGTAAAATGCCTTCATAACAATTTTCTATTAAATTTTGTGTAAAAGTAAATTACTATGGTGTGCAAAGCAACAAAGATTAACGTATATTCTCTACTGATCTGAGCATGTGATACGAGCATGTTTTGCATTAAAGACCATCAGTGAAGGATTTTTCTTTTTTCCCTCATCATCACTTAAATACCGTTTTACATGAGTCACATTGAATTTGGCCACCTATACAACATCTTTCTTACACAGTCTGGAAATGGAAATGGGTAAAAGAAAGACATTAATCACATGTTTGCAAGTTTAGTTTTGATACCTGTCATGTTAGCTCTGAGCACAAATTGAAGTAGTCCAGTCTACTTGCACTGACATTAATGAGAATTTCAGCAGGACCTTATTTGGAAAAAAAATCTTGGGCTCAAGAATGAACTTTTAAAGCTAGGAAGAATGAGAAAATATACAAATTTGGAAAGAAGGTGGAAGGAAAATAATAGTTAACAGAGATAAGTCTGTAATGGCATGAAAGAGACACAGCACAGTATCATCTAGCTCACCTTGTTTCAGTCCAGTAAGATTTCACAAAGCTTCCTGAATAACGCTAAAACTGAAACAGGAACATTTTCTTGAAGCAGCTTCAATATTACCGAAGACCCCAGGAGGTCTGTAAACTTGTTAAAATATTAGGAAAGACATAGCTGTTAAAAGAGCAGTGCTTAAATCAGCTCCCAGGTGGAATATGAAAAAAAAAAAAAAGCTCCTAAGAGTTCAAAGTAACACTGTTGCATTGAAAGCTGATGTTGCTCAGTTCATTTAGAAAACACTATAAACTACTTTACTATGGGAATTAAGTGAAGGAATATTTCATTAATAGGAAAGATTGGATTGTGCACTGCAAATAAAGTGATGTTTACTTAATTTTGAAAGATCTTTCAAAGATTCAATATCTTTCTGCTGTGGCTTACTGTAAGCACCATACTAAACTTGCCATTTTTAATAAAATGAAAATGGCATAATTAAGTAATTACATTGTGAGAAATATGCTTGCACTTTGGACAGATAGAGAATTAGGTTTTTAGTTATCCTTGAGAGTTTTTTTTTTGTTTTAAACAAAAGCTTTTGCACTAAAACACAACCCCAAGAGGTAGTTGTCAACATGTATCAAATTTAGTCTGAGACCAAATTCTGTGAGGTTTGTAAAACATCCGCATTTAGGGTACCTAAAGAATTTGTTTAATTGCAAACAAAACTCCCCATGCTCATTTATGCCTCAGTAATTTCATATCAGGATACAATGTGAATACTTTTTTTCAAGGTCCAACTGTTCTGTTTACGGCTTTTAGGTGATTCGATTTTTCTCCAGAATGGCAAAAGAAATTATTTTCACCTTTGTAACAACTCATTCAAGAATAGATTAAATAGATTTCCTCATAATTTACTCTGTTGTTTGATTGGTTGATGTTGCTTTCTTTGCAGAAATACTGTTGAATTTACTGCAACTGTCCCACAGGTAGGACAACAGGCGAGACACACAGGCTTTAGTGCACACCTTGTTTTTGTACTGAGCCCATAATTTCAGAGGGTTTGGTTGTCGGTTGCATGCCTTTCATGTTAGTTTTAAAATTAGACTGGAACTAACTCAGACTTTCAAGAACTACCCAATGGGAAATGCAGAGACTGTTGGGGTTGTTCATCCTGGAGAAGAGAAGGCTCTGGGGAGGCCTCAGAGCAGCCTTCTAGTACCTGAAAGGGACGTACAGGAGAGCTGGCGAGGGACTTTTTACAAGGGTGTGTAGTGATAGGATAGGAGGTAATGGTTTTAAATTGAAAGAAGATTTAGATTATTTATTAGAAAGAAATTCTTTACTGCGAGGGTGGTGAGACAGTGGAACAGGTTGCCCAGAGAAGTTGTGAATGACCCCTTGCTGGAAGTGTTTAAGGCCAGGTTGGATGGGGCTTTGAGAAACTTGGTCTAGTGGAAGGTGTCCCTGCCCATGGCAAGGGGGTTGCAACTAGAAGGTATTTAAGGTCCCTTCCAACCCAAACTATTCTATGGTTCTAAGATTTCTGAAAACGTTCTTGCAACATGAGACTTACTCAGAGATCTTGAAGAGTGATGTGCATGATGAGGACTGTGGGCTTGCTGGTGCGTTGTGGTAACCATTGCTGGCACAACCCACCTGACACACCTGGAAACAACAACAGTTCAGATGCAATACTGTAGGAATCTAGAGGAATCCATTTTACATCAGACTTGGTTGAAATTAAATATTAATATTTAGACATGTATGGGATGTATAAAGTATATATAAGTATTTCCAGATAGGCTTGGTAGCCTGAATCTTGTAGAGCTTTCTGGTTTATCTTAAATACATGAAAGTGAAGAGTTTGCAAGATAAAAATATGTGAATTTCTGATAGAATGGAAATTATTATTTTTATTCAGCTAGAGTACCTACCCCTTGACTGGCAACAACAAAAAGGAACTTTGGAAGTAGCAGAAAAAATCTGATTGAGGGAAAGGAGGGAGGAAAGTTCAGGGAGGGAGAAAGATGCTGGAAGTATATATCCCTGTATGTAAACAATTCTAAGCCTTAAATTTAAGCTCCATTAACGGGTATTTAAGATTCACTATGACAATTTTTCATAGATCTTTTAAGAGAACATCCTTTGTGCAGCATCATATATCAGGGTAATGAATAAATAAATTAACAAGATACATCAACAACTGATTTAAGACAACATTTATGTCCTGTCTAACCTCTTTTTAGTGCCATAGTTAAATTGATCTCATGTCTGGGACTTTCAGTGTATTTAGGATAATGCACAGAGTAAGCTCGTGCCCTCGTGCTGAGTGGAAAAAAACCCTGCAAAATGTTTTTGCAACAAAAATGAATAGACATCTAAGGTTTCTTGCTTTTTAAGCTTTTGTACTGTTTAACAAAATCAAGAGAACAAAATTTGTCTTGAAATTTTGATATACACCTCACAGTACAAGGGCTGCAGCTCATAAAGAAATTCTGATTGAAAGATTTATCTTCTGGAAGAAATCCATGTGGATAAAGTGGCTAGATAAGGGAGGATGGAATAGCGTACAGTAGAAATAGGTTCTTATGCTTTTTGCAAATGGCATTCTTTTGTTCATTGTGTAAAATATTCTAAGAGAAAGGTTCAGTGTACATATTAATTGATGGGATTTAGAAGCACCAGATATGAAAGCCACATGCATCACCTCTGATTGGCTCAGAAATCAAGCTTAATGGAGTATGACAAAATAATAATATAATGCTTTCTTTCTGGGTCATCTGAGGAATATCTGGTTAACACTCAATTAGGAATGCGTGCAGAAAAATAACAGGCCTGTCTGTATGTGGTGTTGTCCCAATAGGTAGCACACTAGGAAGTAGGTTTGTTGTATAAGAAAAAGGGGATTGGGTCCCATTGCTATTTTTGTCTTTACAGCAAAGTTTGTTTACTATATTAGTTGAAGAGCAGGTTGGCTTTTGGGCTAGTAAGCCTTTTTTATCTCCATGTAGCTGAAAGTGCTGTCAAACTTGAACAATTAATCTGATAAAAAACGTTATTTCTACCTACAAATCTTGTTCACAATGATGAAAACATTTCTTCTGCTAAACCCTGGCATAGGCTTTATTCAAGAAAATGCTTAGGTTTGCAATGAAGTCTGTCACTTTCAGACTAATGTCATGACTGACTTTAAGCACATTCTTATCATATTCATAGATTTCACAAGGTGAAACATGCACTTCAAATTGTGCATCTGCTTAAGCGCTGTCCTGCAGAGAGATGCTTTCCAGAAGTGGAGCAATGATAATCACAATTAGATTAACATAAATGTGGCTATCTTATGCACACACAAATTCCTTTATTACCTCATCCCTCTGATTACCAGTAGTCCTAAAAGGTATTGCCACTTTTGATCAGTTTTACCTTATTTCACACATATATAAAGCTTACCATGGCAGTCTTGATAATCCCTTTTACAGTCCCTGACAGGGTTCACTTGCGAAAGTTGGAATAAACAGAAATTTGGTTAGTACAGGAAGGTTGGGAAGTGTTTACATGGTCTGCAATTGTGGTCATCTGTATCCAGCCAAAGGGCAACCTCTAATTTTCTAGTTTATGTAATTGAATTTTTAACTGGTGCACAGTGAAAAGCTTTTTTTTTTTTCCTGAGAGAAATAAACTCTAATTATAATGTATACAGGCTGCAACATTTAAATAAGCAAATAGTGGTCTATTCTTGACATTTCCTCTTCTGCAAAAGAAAAAAATGAACCAGCCACCACCCCGAAACCTGTAGGAAAAACTGGAATGCTTTACAAAGAAATTGCTTCTATATTCAAAATTGCCTGGCTATTTAGTCAAGGAATTTGGGTCTCGTAGGCATGCTAATATTTTAAAAGATAATTAGATGTATGTTTTGATTTACACTTTCTATTTTTTTCAGTAATTGTAGCACATGTTCTTTTCATACAAACAGCTAATGACTAACAAGCATTTGAGAAATTGAAAAGCAATAGGTAGTCCTGGCTTGGAATCATTCCGTGGAAAAGAAACGGCCCAGGTACATTGCCTTCTCTCAAACCACACTTTGCAGATTGGTCTCATCTAAAACAAAGGAGAAAGAAAAGCTATTAGTGGTAACATCTATAAAATATTAAGATCTCTCCGGATACTCACAAAGAGACGAGCAGTGCTTCAAGGACTCTGCAAATCGAAGTCAACCACAGATGAAGAAAAATGCTAGAAGGAAGGAACAAGGTCTAGGGATTAACTCTGTCTTGATCAGCACTATATACAATCAAAGGCAATAGTGCAAGCTAATTCAATAAGAAATAATATTTTACTTCTAATGTTAAAAATGAAACAACAATTCCCAATCCTTCTAAGAAAACATAGCCACTGCAGTGTGAATTAAAGGATAATTGGCATTTTTCCAGGCCTTCTGCATTTACATAGAGTGCTTCTTTATGAACTGATTTTACAGTACCCAGATCTACCATCCCTTAAACTGTGTGTCGGAGGTCATGCAAGGAGCCCTCACAGGCCCCTAAGGGCTTTCTTTATTGATCTCTCAGGCTTCTGTCTGTTTCGTAGACAGTCATACTGTTATGGGATGCTTTTTGTTGCAGCAGTAATGTGCAGAAGAAGCTTCACAGGCGTCAGTTTAAGTATGATTTAGAGGCTGGGATGGCAAATACCACCAGCTACACTATACTTCAAATCCAGTCTAGTTCAATATGAACATTTGTAACTGGCAAACCTCAGTCAACCTGACTGGGAGAGGTATGATGTAGACGTACTGCTTCCTATCTCTCTCTGTCTGGCCCTTCCTCAGTATGTCCCACCCCCAGCTTCCTCACTGACATTAGTGGAGAGGATTTTCTTTTTGGGCAGCAAATATCTGGACATGTAGAGAAATAAAGAAATCTTTAATTAGCCTGTCTCTTTACATGCTGTTGCAAAACTTCATAGCAAAACTGGACTCACAGAAGCCAGACTGTTTCTTCCCAAAGACCCACAGAATGATGCCATCAGAGGTGAATGTATTTATGAAGTGTATAAAACCATGCATTGGCTCCGTCGCAAAGCGTGTAGGGAACAGAGGAATATGGTCAAAGCTGGCTACCAGATAAACAACCATCCGGACGTAACTCAGAGTAGAGAAAATCTGATAAGAGAAAATGATTTAAACCACGGAGTCCAAAATGTCATAGTATTCAATTTCAATGCCCTCAAACACAGGTGTATTTCCTTCTTGCAAATACGATTAATGCATTTGGATGCTTATTTCTATATGGTATGATGTCTCCTGCAACTCACAAGTGAACTGATCTAAAGTCCAGTAAAATCAAAAGGAGTCTTTGTATTGCTTTCATTGATCTACGAACCAGACCTTCAAAGAATAATTTGAGGAGAATTTTTAAAGTTCTGAATTTCTCTCATTTTGGGCAATCATTTAAAAGCAAAAATGTTTCTCCAATTTCACCAAAGTCTACCTTCTTATGATTTCTAGAAATCATTTTGAAGTCCTGGAAGAAATGATAGGATTTGGGATTCAGTTCATTTTCATTCTGCCTGGGCTGACGTCTATCAAAGATTCTGTCATTAGCCTTCTTTTTATAGCATTTCTGTTTACAGGTTATCAAATATGCAATTCAAATTATCCTGGGCTCATTGGCAAAATTCTCAGGTATTTGATAAGCCTGACTCTGTGTGAATATCTGTGAAGTCTGTAGAATAATTTACTAAAAAAAGCAGGACCATTTGCATCCTCAGGCTAATTTGTCTGCTATTACACATGAGAAAGTTTCTGCCATATATTGATGAGGAAACAAAGAAACTGGGATAAGTAAGTGCATTTTAAAAGAGTATAAATAAATAAGTAAATATTAATAATACAGGAAAGGAAAATGATGTACTTTGATCTAGAGATCTAATGTAATTATGACATAATCTTAAGGAGGAAATCAGGTAGATAATAATCAGTAGGAATCAGGAACTGTGGCTGAGATGCTCAAAGATAATTAAGCATGTAAGTCAGGTGCTCTGTAGTCTTTACCTGTGTACTTGTTTAAGATGTCTATTTTATCACCAACATGCAGTTAGAGCAGGTTAATTGACTTCCCAGAGCTCTACCTTAAGCAAAAGTCTCACTGAATCTGAGACAGCCTTCATACAAACAAGGAAACATAATTAACTGCAACTGTTCTCAATTTCTCTAAAAAACTCAGAGACAATTTGGGCTCATTGCATGTCTCCTAAATGTTCTTCAGGTACGGTGTCAATGAGAGCATCCTAAGCTATGAAAGGCTGAGGACCAAGTCCATTCTGCACCACAAGGCACTAATGCAAATTCCATCTCGTCCCACATAGACCACTTTAGACATTGGACAGTTGTCCAAGTTTGGGTTAAATATCCAATATTGCATATATTTTGAAATACTCGTTGACACCTATGTCTGGTCAATCAGCTGCTAAAACATCAAAACCACATCCTTTTCTTCTCCATTTCATCCTGCTTGATTAGGCTACTTATCAGATGTCCAATTCCCCTACTACTGTTCGTGGGGATCCTGGAAGTATAATAAGGTCCAGAACTTGAGAACAGGACCCTTGACACAGCTGTTGAAATGCTTAAATGCTCATCGGTGTACATCTGTTATTTGGGATGAACATTTGAAAAAGCCAAGAAAATTTCTTTCTTCAAAAACGTTCTAAGATACGAAATTATTCAACCGTAGGGAAGGGAAGCATTGAGAATTTACAGAGCTCATAGCTGCAGTCTCTGCTGCAGAAAGCCAAGATGAATGAGATACTGTCTGAAAAAGACTGGATAAACCACTACCTTTTCTAATAGTACCTTAATAGATTTTAATAGTATATTTAATAGTATTAACAGACAGCAACTAGATCATGAAAGTCCTTGTTATTTTATCACTTGGGTTAGCAGAGTAAAACCCAATGGGAAACAATTTGGAACTTCCCTGAGCAAAAGCTGAGTAAGAAATTAATAAAATCTGCAGAATAACTTTTTATAAATGTAACAGCAGATGAAGGAGTATGAGTTACAGCTGGGGGTCACTGTGACTGAAGCCAGAAGAAATCTGTTTTATACAGGAAAACCTTGTTTGTGCATCAAGGAATAGAAGAACCTGCAGCTGGAGTCCAGAAAGAAATGGCATCTGCTCATAGACCATGCTGGATAATTGATAGATCTGTGGAAGCCCTACGTATTACCAATTTTTCATTAAAGGAATAGGCAATTCAGAAATGTAAAAAAAAGAGAGCATCAGTGCTATGTTTTGTCCATGCAGGAGGCAAAAGGAAGCTGTGTCAAAGATATAACTGTCAAGCTCACCTAGTGCACGATCTGAATGAAAGTTAAATGGTTGCACCAAGTACGTTTCTGGCCTCTTGTGCCTCTGACAAATGTCTCCGTCTTTGAGATAGTGCTGCTTCTTCTGGCAGGGATTAGTGCTGAGACTCCAGCAATATTAGGTGTTATATAGCAAATGTATGACTTTCTCGACTGCTCTGTTGGAATTTCTCTGATTTTCAGAGTCTACTATAAAATAAGCTGCATTCATCAGCACTGCGTACCTGTTGTTGATGTTAGCATCCTGAAGGAAAAGGGGGGGAAAAAAAAGAAAAAAGAAAAAAACCTGCTACTTTATCTTTGAAGTGGCCAGGCTGCAAGGGGAAGTAGTTAATTCCCCATGGGTAGGCACAAACATTCCTTCACTTGTGACATGTGTAAAGGTTGCTGTTCAGAGCAGACTCTTTTCAGGACCCATTTCTTCTGGGCACTTACATTTCTAAACCCCTCAAGAGGGCCGTACTTGTGAAAAAGAGAGTGGAAGCTCTGGTGTTCTGGTCTGAGATTACACCAGCATTTTTGTGAACAAACTTTGGATCAACCCAGAGTTGGAAGTGAGCATGAAAAGTGTCAGTAACTCTTTTATAAGTCTTTTTGTGGTGCATCTGATTGACCCACATTACGATGTACAATAGCATGAAAGAGTGTTAGTAATCAGTGCTAATGAATACATGTACCTACCTGATTCATATACTGGGCATTACCCCTCACTAATGCTTTTGTTTTGCATTCATTAAAATTCCCATCATGACACAAAATGCTGAACATTTACTATAACAAAAACAAAAGCAAACAAAAAAATGAGACACATTTATTGCAAATTTCAGTCAAAAAACATATAAATAAGGAAATCACATAGCACAGGCACATTGTCCCAATCCTACTCTACTTTAGTTCATTAATTAATGTTTTTAGAAAAGATATTTACAGTGAGACCTCAGGCGAATACTCTGAGAGAGCTTGTGGCATAATTCTTCCCTGTCCTCCCCTCTTCCCCTTCCCCCACCTGCAAAAGAAACTAGTTACTCATTTCTTTTTTTTCTTTAGAGTCCAGGAAGGACTTGAAAGAGGTTCAGTCTACATGGTTTAGATTTATACAAGGTATTTCATAAATCTCCTTCTCAAACAAACTTCATATAGAGATAAAACTGACATTGGCTTGCAGAATTTTTGTAGAATTATTATTAAAGTGGTTTCAATAAATGTAAGATCCTAGTAAAAATCTGTGTATGTAAGTACATATCTAAGTTACAAAAAGCTGGTATTTTATTTTTTGCCACAACATTTAGCTTGAAAAACTTGCCTGGCTATAAAAAACACTAGAAGATTTCATTCCATAACAATCAAATGGACTATCTGAGATGTTTCTAATACAAGCTAACTGTATGCCACAATTATTTTTATGCTTTGTAGAAACAAATGTTAATTTGAACTTTACATTGTATTCTTTTAAACAATAAAATATATCATATAATCCATTCCTTACTACATGAAAAAAATTTGTTAGATGATGAAACATTTACAACTAGAACCTTTGCAGATTGCAAAAGAAGAAATACATAGCAGACTTTTGGATACAACCCCTTTTAGCCCTGCTTCTTAAATACAAGAGCTTGAGGATATATTATGAAAAACTTATTTGTACGGACAATGATTCCATGTAAATTCTGACAGATCACCATATGATATAGCCAAGTGATGCAATGCATCTACTGAGAAGGGAAGGAGAAAAAGGGTCTGTTTTGGGAAGGTACTTACTGTGGTATCGCAAAAAGGATTGGGAAATGCAAAATAGGCTTGTACAGTGACAAAAAGGCACACAGTGACAACTAGGCTTGTGATGAGACAAAAAGGCTTCTCTGCATGTAAGACACTATCTCAAAGCAGGCTGAAAAACTAATGTTTTCTGCACTTCTCTATTTTTCTATGTCATTACTACTAAGGAGATGTGATTGTTTGTGAGTTCAGAAATAGAGGAACCTGGAGTATAAAGAGACGTGAATGGCGAGCTGTGCTCAGGAGCATGATTGTGAAGCTATGATTCTTTCCCAAGCTAGGGCTTCGAGCTATAGATGCAGCTTTCCAACCTGCTAGGGGAAAATAGGAAACTAAAGTTTTTTTTCTAGCTGGAAGATTTAAAAAAAGAAAGGAAGAAAAAAACCCTCCATGTTCTCCTCTGCTGCTCAGTGCTATGACAGCACTAGCACTTGTGTTAGCATGTTCAGGCTAAAGCCAAACTAAGAGGAGCTCTTCCCTTTGCTCAGCTGTCATGAGATCTGTTTGCTGAGGTGAAGTCTATCAGTCTGAGTGCTCCAGGGCCTTAGGTAAAGAAATTATTAGTTTGAGGATTAGTCTGAGGATTCCTGATGGGCATAGGTATAGGAATCATGCTGTTCACATCTCCCAAGACAGCAGCTATTGCGGGGCTGCACCAAAGGTGGTATAAACTTGCTAGAGAAGATGATACAAATACTATAGTGATAAAGAGTCTTAGGGGATCAAGGAACACTCTCTTGAGCATAGGATCCAAAACTGGGCCTATGTGTCTCTTCAGGAAACCGGACCTTGGTCGATGAGGTAAATGTGGTTTCCCTTGTGGATTACAGATCTGAACTGCAATAATTCTGCTTTATATATAGAAAGTTTTATTAAAACCAGCATGTTCTTCATCCAGGTAATATGGGATCTCCTCATTGACTTGCCTCTATGCAGATTCTTAGCTGCATGAGATGGGTGTTCCATGCAACTGGGATTTTTTTCTCCAGCCCTTATTCCTGTTCAGTCAACATAAATAATTCTACTCAAATCTCACTTTCCAGACTGTTCACCACCACTAAAAGCAACTTATGTTTGTTTATTTGGGGTTTTTTTAAGGCTTTCTCTATTATCCATATAATCAGCCCTCTGATTCTAGCAATGTATGCAGCTCATACAGGCAAGTAAGACATCCTGGTTGGTACAGTTCAGCTTCGATCTTATTTGACTGTGTAATGTTATTGAGTACCTCAGCTGCACTTTTATACTCTTGACATAGTAGTGCGAATTCTTGCCAGTCATCATAATCCTTCAGATCCCCCGTTTCGTAGGTGAGGAAAGTGAAGTGCAGAAAGCAACGTTGCTGGTTTGTCCAAGCTTATGATAAGTTGGTAATATGGGAAAACAGAATCCACGCATTCTGTTACTTAGCACTATGCTCCAAGCACTCATAAATAAATCAGGTTAATGCTGGAAACACAGTAATAATTACTATTGGAAATAAGGCAAATGCATAAAAAGTTTTTGCCAGATTTTCCAAAGCGCAGAAGTAGTCAAAAATTCTAGTTGGATTAATTGCCTACTATTGAATGCAACTTAATTCCAGATAAATTCCTAGTAATATATTTTATGATGTACCTTTTCTAGAAGTACAAATATTAGATTCTGTCTGTTCCAGAAGTGCAGATGCAGTGCTTCTGTCAGACCAAGGTTGTCCTTCAGCCTTTGCCATCATTCTGTACAACTGGAGTTTGTTTGATGACGGAAAAGAAGGAAATCTAACAGAAATCCCAAACCAATAAACCTCAAAAAACAACAAAAAAAAATTTGTTTCCTGAAGAAGAGTAAAAATAGTCTTCATTAGATCCCCACTAATTACTCTTGTTGAAAACTTGGCTTTTTAAAGTTACTTAAAAAAAAAATGGCTTTGCTGAGGGGAAACTCTACCACACTCCGTGTGACCATGGGGAAGCCCAGATTTAGGCATGCTACATTTTGGACTTCACCTATATAATCTGCTTCTCATCCTTATTTACTCCACTTTATTACATGACTCAACTCATTAAACATTTCAGACTCAAATTAGGTCCAAGAGAAAGTGTTTCCTTCCTGCCAAGGCATCCTGAGATGGAGTTCTATTATCCATCACACTCCTAAACAGGGATTTCCTCCTACTCGATTCTAAGAAATAATTTGGAAGTGAAACATTGGTATTCCCTTTGAATGACTGGGCTGCGGTTGTAGTTCAACATGAATCACTTTTGCAGTAGGTCCATTGATGAGAGGGCAAACTGTGCTGTAACTGATTCTCATTTTGTAGCTGGAGTGTACATTTTCCACTTGTTTCTTTGCTGCATCAGCATCAATTCAGCCTTCCAGCAAACCACACCCTTGTCGAAAATTATTGCCGGAAGAAGAGGCTGAGCAAGCATGGCCACTCATTTTCCTCAGGGAAAACTGCTTCATATCAGACTTCAGAGGATGCCCTTGCAAAGAAAACTAGAGATCCTGTTGTTTATTGCTTGCTGAGAAAGTCACTGCACCTGCTGTGTGATGGCAATCACACCAAGTTCCTGCAGTTTCCAGTCTCCTCCAAGCAAAGTTTTCACAGACCTTCCTTGGAATTCTTGCACTCACCTCTCCTGGGTTCTTTCTACTTCCAGATGGAAGACCAGTAAATCTTGAGATCGATAACATGAAAAAACAGTAGCTCAAAAAATTCCATTTCAAAATGAAATAGGCCAAATGAAACTAGGTTGACGTTCTTTTTGAACACAATTTCCACTATAGAGGCTGAACTAGCTTCTTTGGAACATACCCTCAAAGGCTGCATTACAAATTCTTTAATTCCACCCTTTCTGCATTGCAAGGGCCATAGAGCCAGGATTTGGGCCAAAAACTATACTCATAAAATTCTCTTTAAGTACTGTATCCAGTAACAAAGAATAATAGAGACAGGGTCTGGAACAAAATCAATCAATCAATCACCATTGTCAAAGACCAGGCATCTTTTCCCTTACGAACGATGATTGTGCTTATTTCACATGTATAATAGCTCACAAAAAAAAAAAAAAAAAAAGATGGCCACTATCTTTACAAAAGACTCAGAGCAATTGAAGCCGGTTCATAAGCAAGCATCTAGATTTTTTAAAGTTTCAAACGTCTGAAAGATGTCACAGAGGAAAGAAAAAAACCCAGAAACAACTTATATTTAAATGCCTACATAGGTATTTAAGGCCAGAAGAAAAAAGAGATTTACAAATTCTGAAGTTGAACATAGCAATGCCTACAAGTTTCATGCACAGAAATGAAAACACCAAACTAAGAACCAGGAACTGTGATCAGCAAAGTTGGGCTCTTAGGAGTTGGACCTGGACTAATCATCACTTCAAATGGTGAGGTACCTTCTCCTACGAGTAGGAACTGGTAAAAGGCTATGTCTGAAACTGTAGAAATAAAATGTATTTTGAGGACTCATGGATTCCACAATGGTTAAAAAGGAACGTTCTGCAAGAAGCAATTCCGAGTATCTAAATTTTGATTTACAGGCAATTGGCTTGCTTTTTTCTTTGAATATATAGGTGAAGGAGGTGAAAATCCTATCTGTTAGAGTAATGAAATTAATCCTAGGAACACAGGCAATGAACCCACTGAGTGTGTCCACACTGCCAAACGAAAGAGGGTCAGGGAGAAAGTTGGTTACTGAAACCCTGATTTCCAAATGTTTAATTATTATGTCTGTCTCTGGCTCTGTCCTAGACCTCTCCAATTAGATTTCTCCAATATCTATCTGTCTGAAGGAGTCTAGCTCTTGGCAGTGAGCCAGCACCTTGGCATTCTCTTTTATTTACCAGTAGAGTTGCTGTGCTTAGTGTAAACAGTTGTTTTAAATAAAATAGATCACTCCTGAAAGATTTTTCTATACTTTACCAGAACTCAAGCGAGAACCTGGATTCAAAAAAGGTTAGTTCATCTCTTCCTGCTCAGAGCTAGATGCCTAAATTTAAGTAAGCCTGCATTTTATTCTGTCATGCTAGACGCTGGACTTAAACACTTGTTTTCTATTTCACACATGAAGCAAACATAGTGAAAACAAAATAATAGCAGTAGGCAAAAGGGATTTGTATGCACTTGGTATAGAATCAATAAAAGTAGAACAGAAAGAAACTAGAGAAAGGGAAAGATATATAGGTGTTGTTCCAGATATATGAAGGAAAAAGTTTCCAGAGGTCCCTGTACCTGGGATCCAGTAAGATAGACTGAAGCTTGATCACTGAAAGAGCAGTCTTGACAATCCTGCTCTGGGATGCCCAGTGGCCAGGTTTGTCCCAGCTCTGTTGAGTGGCTACAGGTAAATGTTTTCACAGCTTAGTTCCTCTCCTCAATAGAGGATATTACACTGTTAACTTTATCTGCTCTTCTTGCTTGTTTAGAGCAGAGTCTAATTCTTGTGAATCAAGGCACAGAGCCGAACACACTATGGCCTAGGTCTTGTAAAGAAAATAAATTATTTCCAGCAAAATCCTGGCAGTGGAGTAGTAGTTATTTCGTCATTCAGAGCTTAATTCTGCAAGACAGGTGGGGATTGTTCTCTTTTCACCTGTGCCTGCTACCAAGAACTGGAAACTTGAGTGCATGCAGTGCTTTGAGGTAGTGTCTGATACCTTGCAAGTTATGTGTTGTATCCTTTTCGCAGAAGACTCTTCAGTGTGAATGTGATTGCGATTATCAAACTCAAAGTGTTGACACCTCCGTATTAGGAACACACAGTAACAGGTGTCAGTAGAGCTTCTCTGTTCTTTGTGCTGAAGCCAGTTGAAGTTGGAGGCTGCTACACACCACTAAAACGTCAGCAAATCTCCACAGAAAACTTCACTTGACTGCAGTACCTCTAATTCATGGGAACCTTTCCAGGGTAAGCAGGGAAACATTTTTCTACTTTATCTTAGTTTGCTCAAGGAACTGAAATCATCCAGGACTGAGTCACATGCCGTTTGCAGAGCCTCTGACTACGGCAGAGCAAATTCTAAGAAATCCTTTATTCAGAGTGTCCTCTGGTTCGGCAAGGCCCTGGAATTTGGGTGACCACAGGAAGCAGTTGAGAGGTTTTCCAGCCTGACCGTATCAGCCGTCTCACCACAAGAACTTCCTATTTTGGCTGACTCCCTTCAATCAGTTTGAGGCTGCTCTTTATGATCAATAGGAGGGAGTTTAAGGACAGCTTGTTAGCCTTATGTTTGTGAAGTGGTTCTTGTTCCCTGGCTTCTCTTTCTTATGGCGGAGCTACTCCTGTTTGCTTTAAAGCTTTAATTCATTGCTAATTTTTACAAAGAGAAACAGAGAGTAAAAGGCATATAAAGCATTTAGTGTATATATATATATATATATATATATATATATATCTCACTTAGTATACTAAGTCTCTTGAGAAGTTAACAGTAGAATAACCAACACTAAACAAAACAGAGAAAGACTTGTAAGATAAACAAGACAATAAATACAAGATGGAGGATTATTTTATAAGTAAACCACACCTAAATAATAACATACAATAACTAAAATACATATATTTTAAATATCTGTAAATTCTATTGAAATGGAAATGTGAATGCTACTGCAAAACTTACAATACAGTCAGTGTAAATATGATATCAAAATACGAGGAAATAAAAATAATAAATCACAAAGTACTATTTGCTTTCATGCACCCCTGGAAAAGTTTCGTTATCATAGGGAGAAAACAACAGTCACAGTACAAAGCCATTAGTGTCTGATGAAAATAAGCTGGTGAAAGCTACCTCAGTAACTGAAAGAGGTTTGCATTCACGGTTTTCTAGAGGTGTGGATAAATGAATGATTTAAGTTACTGGAAAGTAATATTTGCATTAGATGATAGCTTAACATTTGAATAGGGCAAAAGGAGTGCATCTTATCTGTATCAGATCACTGCATCCTATCTCAACAATAACTATGAATTTGTTGTTTTTCATTCACAGAGAAGCTCTTCTATTTCAAGTAGAGGCATAGCAGAACAAATGTTTAACTGTTTTGTGTAGCCCATGATCTTTTAATCTCAAACTCGGCACAGACATATAACACTGCTTAGGGGAGGAAAACAGAGATTTTTTTGATTGAAATAAATGTTTGATCCCTAACAGGACATGTAGACTACCTGGAATACAGTGACTATCTTGTTCAAAAGTTATGCACGTTGTATTAAGTAATCTAGTTGATTTGTAAGAACTTTGAGGTAGGAACTTCTTATCATTAGCTGCTCTTTAGGAAATCTAGCACTAAAAAGGCTTGATTATAAAACTGGCAAAAAATATATTTTATTTAGTGTTTTTACATTAGAGTAGGCCATTAAACCATGACAACTAATATCCTTCTTCGAGCACAGAGAAAGGATATTAACATGGAGGACCAATGTTATTTTTGTTCTTTTAATATACCTACCCATGTGTACAGTACTGGAAATGAAAATGTATTCCTTTCGTCCTTGGTGATTAGTTTCCAAAACCTGGAATGAAGATTACCATCCATGAAAGATTATTTGCTCAGAGGCTGTTCAGCTGCTTAACGAGTATGAATCAAAGCCCTCTCTATGAGACACAACTTATTTCTGACAAACGCCAGAGGCAAAAACTATAACTGAGGAAATCCTAATATGCTACTTGACATGAAAACACAGACTTCCCAAATCTAAGAAGGGTGAAGAGCAGAATCAACCCTCAAACTTATCTTCCTAGTGTCACATTCACCAGGGGTATGGGCCTGTATGAAAATCATATGAGATGATATCATAAAACATATTATATCATAGATCATAAGGATTACTCTGAAAAATATAATTTCATCTTAAAAGCCACAGTGATAAACAGTGGGTACTACTTCAGCGATAATGATAAACAGTGAATACTGCTTCAGTGATTAAGGTTCCAAAGTATTTCAACCTTCTTCCACTACTAAACTTTGTGCAAATATCTGTTGTGACATTTCAAATCAACACAAACGAAAACTTGAGAGGTAAAAGAGTTTGCGAAAGATGTTAATGTGTCTAGAAAGCACCATTTTTTTTTTCTTTCTGTTTGACACTCAGGTGTGCTTATATCACTTTTCTCCATGTTGGTTGCATAAAGAAGCTTTGAAAGATATATGTGAATAGCTCCATGAGAATACTTCCAAAAAGGAGATCCTCCTTGTACAACAAAAATCTACATTAAGAGGTCTTTTCTTGTTCTGGTCCTACCATAAAGCTTCCGAAACTGGTGGAACTAGAGCTGTGTTCTGTTATTCCCACGACACACCTTGCTAGACAGCTTACTGCTCTCTCATGTGACTCTCACCGTCCCCTTTTGCTCCAGGCCAGCCCCAGGGCACAGCTGTTTTGTCTCCCCTACCTTTGTCCAACAAAATTAAACTAATTTGCAGATTTCGGGCCAAACCATTTTGAAGTTTTGGCAAGTGAAAAGAGAGAAAACAGAAAAACCGTTCATGTGAGATCACTTCAGTTTGAACTCTCACATTGACAGAAATGTTTGCTTCATTTGCCTCAAACTGACCGGATAATTTTTATTCTGGCATATGATCACACCTGTGGCACTTCAGAAGGATTTGGTCAGGTTTGATGATGTTAACACAGGTCGTAGTCTGGCTTATAAGAAGCTGGAAGAGAATTAAAACTATAGCATGGCTATTCTGTTTGCCACATATAAGTATGGAGAGAAGTTATTCTCCAATCTACAGCTTTGCTTCTGAAAGCAAAGTTTGTCATCAAGAAAACAGCTGATGAGAAATGCAGCATTACTGTATGAGTCACTGGCATTTGCCGTATTTCTTCAGTGCATTTCATTATGAAAAGCACTAAGTAAGAGTCATAGCTAAAGCTTAAAGCTACAGAGAGAGATAAACCCAAAAATTTTCTGCAGTGAGAAGAGAAAAAGAAACTCTGGAGACTCCGCTGGCATAACATGTGTTGTTTATTTGCTAAGATTTGGCATATGGAAAGATAGGGAAAATATGAAACCATAATAAAGGAAGTATTAGTCTTACATTAGACTTTAAAAAATTAGTTGGACTAGACATTTTAAATGATACTGACGGAAATTTATTGCACTACAGAAATGGGTCCTGGATTGGTGTTTTTTCCATGGCGAAGTTAAAAAATTTATTCTTCAAATATTTACATTAATCTGCTAAGCAAATTTTATTAAATTTCACAATTGCCTTACACATCATGGCTTATTCTGGCTCCCTGAAATAAGGTCATTATGTCTTAATCGTTTAACACACCCTCCCTCCTGCATATGTACATATATAAATATATTTTTTTTTTTTTACAACAACAAGAACTTACTATTACATGGAGAATACTTGACTCTCTCTTGCAGCTTTCCATAGCTGTAAGGAAACAAGGCTTTCCCTACAGTTTAATCACACCTTTATTTTCTCACTTACACTTTGAGACTTCCACATGCTGGCAAATATGTTTCCAGCTAAAATCAGACATATAGAATCCTCTTTTCCCCTGAACAATCCATAAGCCTCTTCCAGGGTGTTTCTGGTGTTATGGCTGCATTCCTTTATTTTAATGTCAAGGCTAAATGGACCATAGCCAAGAAACAAAATTGTACTAAAGCCTCTGCGTTGCCGCCAGATCATCTAAGCCAATGACCAAAATACAATTAAAATTAATTTTCCTTCTTTCAGTGGAACTGTAGTGGACATGGAGTGCAGCTGTTGTGATCTGGTTTATGGGCTATCATTCCCACCTCGCTTAACTCTTACTGGTGCATTTTCAAAGTGAAATAGTAGACGTTCTTTCCGCCTGTTTAATGGAAGTTGTATGTTCCAGATTTCACATAATAATTCTCCTCCTTTATAGAGTGTCATGATTATTCAGGGTTCTTTTCAAAATAAGTAAAAAGCAAGGTGTCTGAATTCTGCCCACCATTATAGTGATGTAAATCTGGAATGATTCTACCAGTTTCAAAGGGATGACGTTTGATATGAATCAGCATAACAGAACAAAATACAGACTAAAATCCATTCACTATTATTCAGTGTGCCACCAACTCACAGTTCAAAATATTATATGTATTATCAAAGATAATTTTTTGCATGGCAGGGTACCCAGATTAATCTGCTGAGGGCGTAACAACACTGACACTGAGTAAGACCAAAGACCTATGTCGCACACACCATTACGTGCCCAATATTGGCAAAAAGGATACCCTTCTTGTCCAGGAGAAAATTGTCAGACTCCCTGTCAGGAGGCCTGAATACACATATGCTCAGCCCTATATAAGTACTTCCTCCAGATCCTACCCAGTTGCATTTCACGGTTGGTGTTTCTGTGGGCCTTCTTATAGGAGCACTGTGACTATTTTGCCAAGATGCTATTACAGTGTGACAAATGAGGGAATTTGGTCTTCAAATTGTGCCTGAATTATACTCTTTTTTCCTGGACCAGAGTTAATAGAAAAAGAAAATATTTCTAACACACAATTCTGCCCTGGAGTAATGATCTGTAGAGATCTGGATACAGCATTCCCTCAAGAATTGCCCTTTATGATAAACAAGTTCTCAATCACACTCAGTGCTGGAGGAGGAGTCATGTAGTAAATGTAAGTCAAAAACCACTTTTTACTTATTTCTTAACAATTTTTTCTATTGAAGATTTCATTGGTTTCCACACAGAAACATTTAATTATGTAGAATAGAAAACATTTTCTGATAGAAGTGTTAAAAACCAAATTAATTTATATAATGAAGTACCTTACAGCCTGAACATTCGGTAAATTTGTATCTGCACATGCAATGTTTGTTAAGCATGTTCTCTGATGTATGTAAATCAGTTGCTATGCCAGCTTAGAAACTATAAATCTTATATCTATAAATAGATTGTATGACTGAGACATACCATTAGTTAAGCACATTATGCCCTATTATGGAAGAGACATTAATGGATATATTAATGCATGCTGATATTTCAAGGAATGCTTTTGATTTAGGTTATCTCTTTGTACAAGAATCCAGATCTACTTTTATGCTGCTTAATATCTTTTATAATCCGATATAAATCATACAGGCTTGTTAAGATATTATTATATATTGGATCCTAGACCTCAGTCATACTAGTCCATATGGCTGAGGTACCAGGACTTGATGATCCTTATGGGTCCCTTCCAACCTGAGATATGCCATGATATTTGCTGATTGTTCATTTGGATTTTGAGGTCACTTCCAAAGTAAGAAACTATGCGTCTAAGAATCATAGAATCATAGAATGGTAGGGGTTGGAAGGGACCTCTAGAGATCATCTAGTACAACCCCCCTGCTAAAGCAGGTTAGCCTAGAGCAGGTTGCACAGGAATGCATCCAGGCGGGTTTTGAATATCTCCAGAGAAGGAGACTCCACAACCTCTCTGGGCAGCCTGTTCCAGTGCTCTGTTACCCTCACAGTAAAGAAGTTCCTCCTCATGTTCAGGTGGAACTTCCTGTGTTCCAGTTTGTGCCCATTGCCCCTTGTCCTGTCGCTGGGCACCACTGAGAAGAGTCTGACCCCATTCTCTTGACATCCACTCTTTAGATATTTGTGAGCATTGATCAGAGACACACAAAATGTGTTCTGTTATCTATTCTGTCATGCACAACAGTGGGTGAACAAATGCACAAAATTAATGGAAAGCTTCTCTATTGTATATGTACAATTCTGTTAAATAATATCTGCATAACGGGTCAAGTGAATAGGCACAAATTTTCTGGCAGTTAGTACAGAGTAATAACCACTCCATTGTGCGGTCTACTTACAGACCCTATGGTTCTGGCAGGTGGATGTGGGCTATTCTGTGCAAGTTGGACTGTCATGTCAATGTTACTGAGCAAATGCCAAGTATCAGTATTGATGATGAATGACTTGAGACTGTTAATGCTCTCATTTTTTCATAATGACCTTTTAAATGCAAAGCAAAGCTAGGATGACATTATTTGTGTGACATACGTATTGCAAATGTATTTACTCTGGATATCTTCCACCTTTTTTTTATTCTGCTTCAACAGACACCTGTATTTCACAGAGTTTTCCTCAAAAAGTAAAGTTTGTGTTATTTTTTTTCCACTTCATATACAAGTTATCTTTGCTCTTGGTTCTCAGCTTCTGAATTGTGCTAGTTCTTTAATTTTATTACTAACACAGAGTAATAGGATAAATCAGGTCATAAGTGTTCTCAGGAGATCTCTAGTCCAATTCCTTTCTAAAAGCAGGGCCAGCTCAGAGGTCAGACCAAGTTGATCAGGCCTTTATTCAGTTGCGCCTTAAAAACTTCCAAAGATCAAGATGGCACAACCTTTCCAGCTAATCTGTTAGTACAGCTCTTCTTAAAGACAGTATGATTTTACATTTCATTCAAAAACTCAGACAGAATCACAAGAATTCAGGCTGTTTCTTCTTTGGCTGAGAAGAAGACAAAATTGCATACCGCTTTTGTGGCTGTTCAGAAGCATACGCCTTTTAAAATTTTGTTTTGTATTTAACTCTCTTCAAAACTATGATGTACCACACATCTTTAGGAAAGTACCAGAGGTCATTAGCTCTGCATCCACTTCCCCAAGAAAGTAAGTTCACTTTTTCTTTCTTGTTCCTAGTAATAGGAACTTGTTCCTGTGATAATATCTGCTGATAATATTTTCCTATCATTTGTTCCTGTGATAATATCTGCTGTCCTTTTGCACAGTTCAAGACTTTTTCCAGTACTGAATAGGTTTCTTAAGCCATGGCTTTATGACAAAGTGAAGTCCGATTCTAGAATCAATGTGCAGTTAAAATAGCTCCTGGTAAGAGCAACAAAAGTTTTTCCAACAATATCAAATGTTTACCTACTGAAAACCTGCATTTTCTGTTGGTCAGAACAAAATGCTATGAATTCCAGCAACACAGGGGTTAAACACAGTCTTGATTCAGTCTGGCGTTAAGGTATATTTGTAGTTGTCATTTCAGTGATTGGAGTGATATGCTGTCTTAATAAAGTAAATGGCTTTTTTGATATATTTGGGAGAGCACAAAGGTTACAGTAGTGCAGGGGTAGATGCAGAAAATAATTCAGTGAAGTAGTTAGCAAAACTGGACAGGTTAGTGAACCTACGTGGAACTCTGCTACGCTTAGTGAAGCTATTTAAGTTCTGTAGGAAGTTAATCCTGCTCCAACAAGTTGACTAAAGACTGTAAATATATCTTTGCCAGGAAAGGGTATCAACATTTTAATCTACTTTGCACTGATAAAGAGAGGCAGGGGGAATGGTTCATTTTCATGGAATAAGATGAAGGTGAAACAAAAAACTCTTTGTCTTGAGAAATTTTGCACCTGCATTAAGTTCACTGCTGATTCCTTAGCCGAAATTTGATTTTTTTCCCTCTCCTCCCTCCCTTCGTTATTTTCAGCACTGAGGTATGTGAGGCATGTAAGCCATTCTTCTCGTCACTGACAAATTTCTTTCTTCAACTGTGAAAAAGAATAGAACTTCCTCACCTAAGTTACCGTCAGCAAGTCATCTCAGCAATGCACCTGTACCATGTAACACTATAGTATACTTTCCAGAGCTTCATATTTGTATGACAGACTTGAGACATCCATTTCCTACTCATCTATAACTCACAGTTAGGGGTCCTATTCTGACTTGGAAGGTCTTTTAGGAATGTATTGTGGTTTCCAAGCAATGAATCAATGGAAAAATAAATCTTTTTTATTTGATATAGAAGAGTTTTTTACATGAAAGGAGAAGGCGCAACTTCCATGGTACTCCCCTTCCTCAAATGAACATATAGCACCTTCAACACATTGCATAGAAATTAGTTTTTCTTGGATCTACTCTTCTCATTAATTTTACACTTTAAAATGGAAAGTTTCTGGTAAATCTATTTATACATGTACGAATAAATAGAGTATATACATACATATATATATAAATGCACCTATATACACATGCACACACACTCTCATCCTTAGAACCATCAGAAGGGTGGTTTGACTTGAAAATTTCTGCAAGAGTCCCTTGATGGAGTTTATTTCCACAACATCATATTATTTTATATCATGCTGTTGTATGGAGGGGGAGAAGTTTTACAGAGGACTGTACTGAGCACCAGATATTACTCAAGATTCATAGACAGTAAGGTCAGCTCAGATAGAAATCTTCACAGGTATTTTGATCTCCATGGGAACCTATAAAAACAGAAGATCTGTTTAGGCTGGTCTGATAGCCCTAAAAATCATTACAAGTTGTGTAGGCAGGCAGGTACATGAAGTTGAGTAGAAAGTCTTTATAAATGCTGTGTGATTATGAGGACTCAGATTACACAACCTTGCAATAGGTAATCGTGTACTCTATACTTTTCCTAATTGAAGACCTGTTAGGCAGGTCTTCATTGCGCAATCCTTGGGCTGGCAAAAGCCTGGGAAGGTTTATCTTCCAGTACCACTCTTTGCTGATATACCAACCTGATACTGAAAGAAGCCTAGCTAAGTGAGTGTGGCTAATTCGTTTGCAATTTGATCTAGTTCAGTCATCATGAGTGGGAGAATCCATGTATCTTTCTTCAAAGAAGAGTTATCAATATCTCCATCAAGCTTGCAGAGTATTTCAAACAGGATTACCAAAAGTCTGTCCTGAGCCTGGTTTTATTCATTCTGTGCAATAATAACTTCAATTATGGAACAGTTCACACTAATGACGTTCACAGGTGACAGCAAGACCACAAGGGCTGCATGCATTTAAGAGTCTATGATCTGAATTAAAAAAAAATTAGTGAAAATTGAGAAAAAGTTCAAATTTAGCTAGATGGAATTTTGAAAAGATCAGTGCCATATGTAGGAACCAGAAAATAAATTCTTGATTTTAGGAAACAAAAATCTCAAAATACTGCCTGGCAGATTATACCAGTAAAACAATATCAAAAAAAGTCTTTCAGTTAAGATGGAAAACAAGCTCATGTGGAGCAAAAATTTTATGTATATGCATAAAATGCTAGAAACAATAATTCCAGTTCTACTGTACCATGATGTATTCAGCTGGGGTTTCTGTGCCGTTCAACATCACTCTAAAAAGAAAGGTATAGATGGTCTGAATAGAGACCAAAAGATAGCAGTCCAGATGACATCAACACGAAAGATGAGCAAAATTAAGTAAAAATGACATACACTAATAGAGAAAGGCCCTAGTATTCTTTAACATAGGAACGACAGGTACAAAGAGGAATCTTGTATCAATATAAGATGGTAGCGATCACTTCAGCAAATCTACTAGGGTAATGACAGAACAAAATGCCTTTGACTGCTAACGAGATTGGAGCAACCTATTCAAGAACTGACGTGACACTACAGAAATGGAAACATGTAGGGATTACAGTATCTCTAAAATCAAGTTGCAGAAGAATCTTTTACATATAGAGTGTATTTGGTCCTGGAGTAATGCAGGATTAGATGCGGTTGGTTCCATGCTTTCTCAAACTTGTTTTCTCAATTTAAGTGACATTTCATAAGTTTAATATTTTATTTCCCATAAATCTGTTACAATTGCCATTACTTGTGGCAATCTCTTTTCATTTTTTATTGGTAAGATCCCATATCAACTCTCTCTTATATTGACCAATTAGCTATCTCTATGTAATATTTTCTTTTTTTGTATAGTGAAAAAATAATAGCTTTCTTCAGCCCTTTGGCCCTTCCCATTTACCAAGACTTGTTTGAAAATATCACTGGAGTTCTAAAGAGATCTTCCTCCAAATGTTTTAAACACCTAAGGTGTGAATTTCATAGTCTTATGACTTAAAGTGTTTAACTTAGGGGACTGCTATTTAAAATCCTGATGAAATGGAAAGAATTTCATAATTGATCTTAGTAACAGAAACATATTACCTGTCTTTTCTGTCTAAGTCCTTAAGTAATTTTTTTCATCTCTCCCCCCCCCCCCCCCCCCCCCCCCCCCCCCCCCCCCCCCCCCCCCCCCCCCCCCCCCCCGCCCCCCCCCCCCCCCCCCCCCCCCCCCCCCCCCCCCC
>VZSC01009264.1:156794-169229 GCA_013398225.1 Steatornis caripensis | reverse complement strand
AAAAAAAAAAAAAGGAAATGTGGTGGCGTCTGGTAGCTCTTCATATGTCTGCAGCAGATGAATTCATGAACTCAGCTCTGTTCACACAGAAACACACAGATCTGTAGAGCAAAGACAAACATAGGAGGGAGAACATGCCAACCATCTCGTGAGGGGCTAATTGTGGACGCATTTTAGTGTCTGTATATTCAAAGTTAAACATTACCATGAATCAGGTGAGTCATCACAAGCCACCACCATGATCTGAATTACATTACATTGCATTTAAAGAAGGCTATTACTATTTGCCTAATCAGCTGTCATGGATCAACAGATGGACGATAGCTTCTTGAAGTGTAACTTGATCACTTACCTGAGATCTCAGGCAGTGTTATTAGAACAGCTTTGTAGGCACTTCTAAGGATCATTTGTACCAGAATTGACTGAAATTATGCAGTAGGTTCTGATTTATGTAAAAGATCATTAAATATGTTTGCATACAAATCTTTTCAAAACCTCTTTCAGCACAGAAATAGTCTTAGACACCAACAAGAAACTTTTATCACAGAGATGCAGTCTGTGTTGGCAAACGTTTGCGGGATTTTTCTAATACAGTTTATGTAGATTCTTCTAGATTAAATAATGTACACTGACAAAATCTGTGGTTTAGCAAAAGAATAAAGCTTTTTCACAGTGATAGCTATGTTCATTACAGCTGTGAGTCTTTCCACGCACTGGACTGACATGAAGATATCACCAAAATCAGTTCTTTCAGCTTTAGAGATGAAAATATACAAAAGGGAATAATGCGTTATAGAAATTCTTGTCTTTAGTACAACTTTCGTGTCAGCCAAACATGGAATTTAATGGTGTATTGTGAGCATAACCGTTCATATATACAACTGTCACAAACATGAAGTTAACAAACATATAAAATAGTTCCTCTGACCGGAGCTTCAAGAAGTTCGTGAAGTACTGATAAGCTTCAACAATATTCTATTTTTGACCAGCTATCGATCTCCAGTATATGAGTTCTATCTTGATAATTTTTCCTCATGAATGCTGTAACTAAAATGCTTTGTGGATCACCAAATTTGTAACAAACAGGAAAGAATTCATGTATTAGATATATGTACACTTGTACATCATATTGCAATTTATTTTAAAGTCAATTTATACCACATAACAAGAGTCTTATCCTAGAATCCCTAGGCATCATACATTATACGTTCTTCTTCATTCCTTAGTATGTCATTTGACCATGGTTTATTTTGTAGTTTCAAAAATTTCCCTTCCTACTGTATATAGGTTTGCTATTATGTTCACATCAATGTGACTCCAATTATTTTTCTTTCTGGGTGAAGACACTAGTAGATGAAATTTCCCAGCTGAGATCAAACCCTATCAACACTCATTAGCAGATCCCATGTGTTCAGTAAGAAGTCAGTATTAGAGTGAAAGAAAAGGATCTGGTTTTAAAAATATGACACTCAATTCTTTTCTGAAATGTAGACGAAAGAAGAATTAGTGAATGAGAATATCTTTGAAAGGTAGCTATTCATCCGAAGAGCTAACAGAACCCTGAATCAACTAGTGGCAAAGACATGTGTTCAGCATGGAGCTACACAATAATTATTCCTTTAATCCTAGGAAATTAATAAAGCTTGATGGATTATAAGATTCTGTCCCAACGGATGTAGAGCAATTGACGACATTGTTGACACTTTAAAGACCTCTATTAAGAGCAGGGTCACCGAATCTGCATCATCTGTTATTTCATTATGGCTCTGTGTATTCAGTTCCAAAAGGCCCAAACACTCAGTATTTTCCATGTTCCTGGTTGCAGATAACAAAGATGAAAAAATGTTTCCCATTACTTCCCCTCCATCATTTATTGCTCCGTCAGTTCTTCTCCTTCACGGAATTTGAAAGAAGTCAAGGAAATTGTGTAAATGTCCTTCATTGTAGCCACTGAACTCTTAAGAAGTTCAGAACATGGTCTGACCTCAGATCTATCCCTGCTTAGAGCAGAAGGTCAGCCTAGTGGACTCCTGGAGCCCCTTTCCACCTGAATTTTCCCGTGATCCTATGATTTTAAAAACTTTGTCAGTAATTAAATTCTCCAAGAAGAGCTGAGAGTGCTCAACATCTTACAGCACCAAATCTCAAGCATGTAAAAATCTTTGTTTTCTTGCCATATGTACCTTCTCTCTTGGAATTTCTATAAAAATCAATAAGAATTACAGATAATATACAATTCAAGCACACAAAAAATTTCCATATAAATCTGAAACTGCTTGGTTAAACAACACTGGAATCTGTTCGTCCTTCCCAGAAATCACCACATTCCAGCCTCGGCTTCAGTTATTTGGCATTTTATAAAAAATAATAGGTTAAATGCAACACATACTAACAATGTGGTTGACCTTTATGTAATTATGTGAAATTGTCTAAATCTATCCCATATTCTTTAATTTGAGTAGCAGTTATGATTTTCCTTCTTTGAATAACATCTTGTGTCATGTTTCTGGATGACAGGCCCCAAACAACCAGAATAATATTGTCACATTTTCCACAGTTAGTTTCACCTGCAACTACATCAAACTTCACTTCACTAGAACGCATCAGGAACTAACTAATTCTGCTAGAGAGGTTTGACTCAAACATAACAGGTTAGACTCAAAGAGTTAAGCTTCTTGGTATTGTGCACTAAAAATTAATAAGCAATATAATTTGATACTAAAATTTGGAAAAAAACAAACAAATCGTTCAAACACTTAGACTACTAATTTCTGTTCTCTAGCGCTATCTAAAATACCCACTTATCTTTGTGCATTATATTTGCCACTTATTTCTAAATTCTCACTTATTCTCTCATTACAAAAAAATAGTAACTATTAAATTTTCTACCTCATCTTCCACATTTTTTGAGGGTTTTTTCTACTTTTGCCACCTAAGAGTGCTTAGATGGCCCACTAGGTTTATCTGGCTTGATAGGACAATACATCTGTCCTTTCTGCATTCCTATCACTTCTGCCCTAGTCCTTGTGAAGGACAGCAACTATAGTAATAAGATTTCATGGAGTTCACTCTCTTCCTCCAAACTGCAGTGGTAAGTACTATTTAGGAGCCTAGTAAACCATAGTTCCCATTCAAACCTCATTGCTGTCCTCTCCTGTTTGTGAGGGAGAATTCCCATGTTATGTAACGTCCTGTTCCCTGGCATGACTTGGTATCAAATTGTGGGAGAAGAATAGAGACTGCTCAGGATCAGACCTGGAGGAAAAAAGGGCTCTGTCTTAAATGCACTAATCTGAACTCAGGCATATTTAAGTAGGCAGTGCAGACAGTTAAAGTAAAAAGTCTGTGATGTATAATGAAGTAGAAGTGATGCAGCTTCTGCATAAGGACTCTCTGCCTGTGTGGGATTTGTGTGACAAGGTTTTAGTAGCTGGGGGGCTATAGAGGTGGCTTCTGTGAGAAGCTGCTAGAAGCTTCCCCTGTGTCCAATAGAACCAATGACAGCTGGCCCCAAGACAGATCTGCCACTGGCCAAGTCTGAGCCCATCAGCCACAGTGACAGTCCATCTACGATAACATATTTGAGAATGGGAAAAAACTGCTGCAGAACAGCAGCTGGAAGAAAGGAGTGAGCATGTGAGAGAAACAACCCTGTAGACACCAAGGTCAATGAAGAAAGAGGGAGAGGAGGGATGGGCTGAAGGTATTTTAAGATTTGTTTTTATTTTCTCATTATCCTACTCTGATTATATTGGTAATAAATCAATTTTTTTTTTTTCCAAGTCAAGTCTGTTTTGCACGTCAGAGTAATTTACAAGTGATCTATCCCTGTCCTTGTCTCGGCCTACGAGTCTTTTGTTATATTTTCTCTCCTCTGTCCAGCTGAGGAGGGGAAGTGATAGAGCCACTTGGTGGGCACCTGGCCAACACTGCCTAAAGACAGACACTAAATACACACTACACTGATGTTACAAGCACTGTCCTCCTGTCCACTTTCCTTCTGGAACCATGATTTTTGGGTGCCTGGCTATGCATTGGCATCTGTTCAAGATGGACATAATTTACTCTAGTCTACTCAGGAAGAAGACTTCCTTCTCTCTCATATCTCATCTTTTATTTGAAGGACATAGGAAAGTACCTCTCTAAATTCAGTTGGATGGACAGGATTCAATCACTAAAGTTGATATATAAAAGGTCAGTGAGGACCATATGTGATACGAACTATCTCCATCGCCAGTACATAAGTAAGCACTAATTTGCAGGTGGCATCAAATGTTCAGGGGTTTCAGAAGACAAACCTTATGTACTTTGACTATCACAGAATCACTGAATCACTGAATCACAGAATGGTAGGGGTTGGAAGGGACCTCTGGAGGTCATCCAGTCCAACCCCCCTGCTAAAGCAGGTGTCCCTAGAACAGAATGCATCCAGGCGGGTTTTGAATATCTCCAGAGAAGGAGACTCCACAACCTTTCTGGAACTACCAGAAAAAGAAAGGAATATCATACTGAGTACACTGAAGTATTTAATTCTAAATATGAGCAGTTAGTTTTATTTACAAATAAAATTGGAAAAAATCCCTGTTGAATAGATATATTATGTTCTTAAAGATGATAAAACATTTAATGTCTTTAATACAAGGATGTCAGTGAGATTTAGGCAAAAAATCATCCTCCTGCTTTTAAACATACACTTTCTTCCAAAAGCATTTTGGCCAAAAATTAATTTAGGGTTATTTGACATCTTTTCTGTTTTTATTTCTGTCTTTGTAGGTCAAGAGAACATTTTGATACATCTTATTGCAGAAATATATGATACATTTTTGTGTAGTGTTTATAAATGCCTCCTTTGACTAGATGAGAATAATCCAATAATGTTGAGATTACATTCTAGTATGATTACATTCTAGTTAGAAACCTATTTTTCAAGTATGATGAAGATATATTAAAATTACTGTGAAATATACTGACTATGTGCAAAACATGGCTTAAAATGTCTCACAACTTGATTAAATACAAATCAGTGCAATTTGTTCCAAATTTCAGCTTTCTGTTCTGAAGTTTTGGATTTTTTTTTTTTAATTGAGATTTTGAATATTGGGACCCTATATGAAACTTTTGATTATTCCAGGGAGCTGGATCAATTTTGATCAACATATCTGCAATGTGGGTAGAGACTAAATTATTTTTATTAAAATAGTGGAAAATGCAGATAGATATGCATTGCTGCATTGCAGAAATGGACATTAGAAAGAAAATTGTTGCACAAAATCATCTTCGAACACCTTGACCAAAACACTAGTATTATTTTCTGGGTAAAAATATAGATCAGCCAACAAACTAACCAACCAAACACAACAGAAAACCAAAAACCTCAAAATGTACCCTTCAGATCTTGCTTTGATACTGCTCCAGTATAATATTTTCTACATGCTTCATTAAGTTTCTTCTGTCTCTATGAGTTTCCTCTTCTGCACAAGGATGACTAGAAGATACTATTAAATTTCTCTGCTGTCCAGTCAGTCTGCAGGAGCATCTGCATTTTAGAAATTGTGGTATCACTTGTTTTTTGCTGACAAAATATTTCTTTACTATCACTTAAGAATGAGTTCCATTCAATGTCAAGTCATTGAAAAATTAAAGTAGAAGCACCTCTGTTGCAGGTAAGATACAAGAGAAGTTTCCTTAGGTGAATACATTTCCTGAGGCTAATGTCATTCTCAGACAAATCAAAGTCCTCAGAAGACTTATGTTAATGAATTGGCAGTTCCAGATTCTTAGACAGTTTGGTAAGTCAATGCTAGGCTATAGCGATCCGAAGTGGCAATGACAGGGTACACTAAACCATTTGGGTTTTACAGCTTTTCTGCTTCATCCGTCACGTTAGAAATAGGAGTAAGCATGTAGACTTAGGTTATCCCATGTAGCGTTTGTCCCTGCTCCAAAGGCTGGAGTTCAATATGGCTGGCTGAAGTATTAGGTTCCCAGTTTGATCTTGCTCAGAAGTTGCAATTTGAGTTGGTTCCAAACCACAATGGAATCACAGTTTTCTTCCAAGTTGCTACCATCTTGGAAACATCATGATTTGTTGGCGCTAATGAAAAGTATGTGAAGTACATGGACTATAGACTAAGTACATTACACATATAAGAATCCTAGGGTGCATCCTGTCCTTATTTGTAACATCTACTGTTTGGTTATTGCTTGCTTTCTGTTTTTACTTGGAGTGGTTTCATTTATGCAATTAAAATTTTACTGTTTAAAAACCTTCTGAGAAAGTAATGTGAAATTTTTCAGTGTGCCACCAAGTATGAAAATACTAATATCAAGTCCTTTACTTCCTGAAGTGCTAACAGTGGATACTCAGGAGGTTTCTCAAATCTGCTTAAGATTAGACCTAAAAATAGATTTGAGTTAAAAGAATGTTTTTATGTCCTCAGATATTAGGACCAGCTTGAGCTGCAGATCATCTTGGCAGCCATTACTGGACCTCCCTGGTGTCTAAGGAATTGCAAACTCCTTTCCAAATACTTTCGGAAATTGCCAGTTTGATAGAATAACATTGCAGGAAACCACTCAAATTTAACATATTTATTGTTTCATGTTCTGCCAGAACAATGACAGGACACCAGATTAGGTCATACTTTGAAAAAAAGCACAGACAATAGATTTAAATTCTGCACTTTATTATGTAAAAGGTATCTTTTATTTTTGAAAATGTAGAGTGGGAAGAATGCTTTGTGGTTAGTTTCATAAAATATAGCATGAACATTTTGTTTCAAGGAATAAATCCTATGGCTTCTTTACAGAAAAAAATGTTGTGATGTAGCTGGAAGGCATATTATATATGTTTTGTATCACTGGTACTATACAGAGAATGCATTGAGAGAGCTGATTATAGAAAAGGAATTGTTCTGCCCCCAAAAGATTTTAAAATAAGCTACTGCATAATAGTTCTGATTTTAAAATGACTACAATTAATTTACAAAGTAAATTATAAATAATTGTCTGTTTACTTAATTTTGATTGTAGCTTTTATTAGAGTGCAAATTCAATGATTTACAAATAACTTTTTATTAAAAAAACAAGTATCTGAAACTTGTGCAAATAATAGCCTGCTTCTCCTACTTGAAGTTGCACTGAAATAAAATGAGGAAGTTGAAGGACATCAACAGCAGGTTCTACAGGAGCTAAATTCAGATGAGCCAGAAACAAGCAGTTAAGTAATATCCTTATACATAAAAATTAAGTTTATACATAGATATATCTTAACTGGAACCCTTAGTAAAGAACAATGTATTTTCTATTCCCTGGCTTTTTAGAGATTAGTTGGCAAGGTCAGACCTAAATAATGATAAATCTGGAAGGGTTATGGGAAAGAGTGTGACATGTTTTGAGAGACACTGAGCCTTCCTCAAAATACACTGAGACCATTTACATTAACTCCTCAGAAACAGGAAGTATATAGCCCATGTATTACAATATTAATGTGAGCAAATCGAATTGTGTTCCCATGGAATTGTGTTGGCAAATATTGATCCTAAATCTAACAGTTGAAGGAAGATTAGGCAATTATTCTGCTGTTCTATGGCAGTAAAGAGACGCTGATTTCCTTCACAGAAGATGGAACTTCCATATTAAAATTCTGGTCTTGCGTCTTTTTGTGGGATGTTGAGCACTCAAAGTTATGACTGATTTTGTTCCCAGCCAAGAATGCTAAACTCTGGGGTTTGAACATCTCACTGAATATCTTTCCACTAACAAATGCTGATTCAACAAAAGCAAAATATTTCCTGAATATACTTTTGTATTGTCAACATTTTCTGCGAAAATTATCAAATATCTTGTTTCAAAAACACTGAACTTTTTTTTTTTTTTGCTTTGACTATGAGTCAACTGCATTCATATCTAGAGGAGTATCAATCAGAGGGCATTGGCTTTTAGATCAGTGTACTGTCAAGAGTAATAACACTATTAAAAATAAATGTTTTCAAAGAAAACTTATATTTACAATTTTTCATTCAGTTTATCATGATTATTTTTCAAAAAGATTAAACTTTACTTCTGATGGAAACATGCAGCATCCACCAGGACTCATCAACACCAGCTTTATTTTTCCTTTGTTTGATAGCTACTGAGCAGAAACAATATAGTTTGGTGGGAGTCTTGGACTCTTTGGAAGCACTCCCATCTGCTGCCGTTTCCAGTTCATGGTAACCTTGATACATAAAAATACTTTAACATAAGAAAATACATTATTTTAACTCTTAGAAAAGCATTTCAATATTATACATAGTGGTTGATATCTTTTTTAAATGTTGGCTCATCTGTGTTATTAAATGTGTTTGAGACACATTAAAAATGAATGGAAGGATCAGTCTATTTTTTTTCCACATCAGATAAGAGGCCCTTGTTTCCCTTTTAAAAATTGAAATGGCAGCTGTTTTGGCAGCTGCATAGCCATGTAAACAAGATACCATTTTCAAGTTTCCACATATTTATCATATTACAGGCACTGGGAGACTGAATCAATAAAACAAAAAACTCTAGAGGTCGAGTCCGTTAGAATACCAACACGGAGATGTGCTGTAACCTTAGCTCAAAAAAGTCCAGGGCAATGAGGCATTAAAATGTTAAGATTAAACACAATTTCCTTCCTAACAGAAGATTGATATTTATATAGAATATAATAAAGATACAAATAACCAAAAGCACAAATAGGTTAAGAAAGAAATAATTCATATTTTTTCTCTTTTTTTATTCAAAAAAAGGCAACGGTACAAATACCTGTTAAGCAAAATGACTCACATAAAATGCTCTTGGTTTCAAAATACCCCTAACAGGATTACAATGCAAAACAGCGTAACAAATATCTGCATTTTGTTTTGTACAAGCTGAGTCATTAATTCCCTTTCTTCTTGCACTCATAGAAAACTGGTCTAAGGAGGAATGAAAATATTCAGCTGGAAGTGTAGAGGGTAGAATATAAACTGTTTATACCAGAATAGATATGAAGATATCTTTGGATTGCATTTTGGAGGACCTTGTTTTTATTTTCAAGCCCTATACATCTGAATATGACTGTGTATGACGTAGATTTTGAAGGCAGAGACATCAATAAATTCTGGTAAAGTCAAATATAAATTATGCATTTAAAACGAATGTAACAACTCAATAAAGTGGTTAAGCACTTGTTTTACTTTAAGCTTGTGAGCAGCCTCACTGACTCTAATAGAGCTCACTTCTGCTCTGGTCTCAGTGATAGTATGCACATACACAATGTTTCACATACTCTTATTTTTTTTGCTGAATAGGTAACTATGTCTTGTCTTTCTGCCATTTTAGATAGATAGCTTTGTGTTCTCTATGTGCTATAGATTTTGCAGAAAACTATTCCTTAGATACTCTTTAGAGATTCCAAATTTTGCTTAATGTATCCTTCTTTAAAGTAACGTAGGTTATTAAAATCTTAGGGGGCTTTCAGAAAGTGACAGAATCTGTAAAAATGTATCATTGAGAGTTTGGTCTAGTGTCCAATGGTTTTGATATTTCCAGGATAAAAAGAGTTGGGAAGCATTCAGACCACAAGAAGATCGCCTTGTTTTGGATTTAGTGAAAATATTGTCTTCTGCAATCCAAGAAAGTCATCCAAAAATCTAATTCCCAGCATACCCTATCTTATATGTAGTCAGAGTTGGACCACAAAGTTACCTAACTAGGTATGTGTATACAAACAAAGGTGTGCTTATTTAACTCACTGATGTGCTTGGAAAATCTCATCCTTGTGTCCCTTTTGAAACTGGTAATATACTCTTTATAGCAGGACAATCATAATACTTCTGGTTCCACGGGACTGGAAAATAATCCTTTTTTAAAATTTTACATAACAAAGTGTACATTAAGATGTGTAGCTGTATACTAGACCCATTTTTTCAGATGGTGTTCCATCTTTAGGGAAAAAAGACATGAATGTTTTATGATCACGTGAAAAAGAAAACGTGGCAGTTGTCTGAGGTCACTCAGATGTGTGTTTGGTTTGCAAGACCTGTCCTAGGGGATCCAGGAATATGGAGTAAAGAGTAATGCAAAGTGGGATGGGTAAAAGCATGTAACCCAGTTGTGTTGTAGCCATCTCGGATACTTAGACATATGGCCCAACATGTGCGTGTGTGTTTGCATGTACGTGCAAAGCACTTGCAAACAATCGCATACCAATACATGGACACACATATATATTTATGTATATATCTATGAGCTTTTTAAATATTTTAGCTGGATGTGTGCCAAGAACATTTTAAAACACCCCAACAAACCTATCTTCCCCAAAGCGCCGAACTTCTAAGGCCAGGCCTGACTGGACCACAGCATTTTTAATGTTCATTGGCAGCTTGCCCTCCCTTAACGCAATAATAAAATACCTTCTTTAACATTCAAACAAATAAAACTAATCAGGTGATTCATGCAAAAGAGATGTGAATCAGGAGACAGTAAAAAACAATTAAATACAGAGGTCTTTCAGTCATGCTGGAAGAAAGAAATATTGAATTCTTCTAAATGTAGGACAGAGAATTGAAACAGGTGTCAGAAGCAAGCAAGGTCTGCATCCCACCGGCAGTGCTGAAAAGCTACATGTGCCAATGCTGAGGTAAGCCACTGGTGACAGGATCCCTACAAGGGTTGCCAGGCAGGTACCTATCAGCCCAGAGCTGAAACGTAGCCAGAACATCAATTTTGACTGCATCTAAACCGAGCTGCAGGTATGCACCGCAGCATGACTCAACCCAGAAATCTGGTGGAAGAATGTGATGGCTCCCACCAGACAGTGCTCCCAAGTAACCATCCTAAACAAAACGGATGAGAGGGAGAAAGATTTGCTCTGGTTTGGAGGCAGGGCTCTTATCCAGACCCATCAGCTCTGAAGTGTTCCCAATTCTTCTCCTAGTTTAGATTACATCCTCTAAGTTTTCAAGTACTCACTGTACTTCCTTTCTATCTGCCAATTTGAATAATCATCATCATCATCGTTATCATGGTGTTGATTATTAGGTCTGCAGCTGCTAAAGCAAGCAAATAAATACTTTTGCCTTTCTAGAAAAGAAGTCACGTCTTAAGACAGAAATTAAGTAAACTGTTTAGGCACCAAATGTGGTATTTAGGGCCTTAAATTTTGGGAGAAACAACCTAATCCGCTTTGCACCTGACATACATCAAGCACCTAACAGGCCAGGCAAAAGCTTGTCTACATGCTCTGCTGATACAAAGATATAAATCCTACCTAGGATCCAGCCTGTGTGACCTGAATGTCTGAAAACTCTAGTTTTCTATGGCAAATGTCATCCATTTCCTGTACATGATTTGCTAAACTGATATGAGGAGAGGATCTAGGTTTAGCCACTGAGTCTTGAAGACTGATGAGTCCTGCATCTCTCCAGTCTCCAGAGAGCGCAACGGTGAGACACGTAGTATATTTACCTTGCATGACATCTGAAATGTGCCTGTCGGACTGGAACAGGTCAAAATCACCATTTTGATAACAATCTGTACGTGCTTTTTTATAAATTTCTGCCTGGTTGGCTACATTTTTCTAATTAAAGCACAATATCAAGCAGACCTGCAATGAAAATAAAAGAGCATGGAGAAAGTTTCTAATTGTTATAGCTCATTCCTGCAAAAATTTGTTGATATAAATAAACCTTCTTTCCCTCTTTAAACTTCTCTGCTAAGATGGATAAACCAACACTGCAAACCTATCGCTTTGAACCTGGATGAATTTTAAGTGGCTTAAAATTCTGGGATTGGTACCTACTCAGCAGAAGTTTCAGATTTGTGACTAAATGGCTGCCACATTAGCAGCTAAAAATAGGAACCGTAATTTTCGTAGATTTAAGGCAGCTCTGATTGGAAGTCAAGTTAAGCCTGTGACTGGTGTCTGGTCTCCTCTTCCATGTGGTTATCACTCCATCTGTCAATCAAGCCAGGAGTTTTCTGAGGACAGAGAGAAGCAGCTGCAGATTCAATAGGAGCTCTGACTAGATCATCAGCACAGCTGTTCCCCTACATTTGTCTCCAAAGCAAAAAGTCTTTTGTGTTTTATTAGGTAAGGAAATGTACTATTTGTGCCTGTGAGACTTTTCATGAAAACTTATGAAAGGCAAAGAAGGCAAAAAATATGTGGAATTGTATGGGAGAAGTGCTCTGGATAAGAAGTTAAGACATTTCCATTACATTTGCTTTAGTAACAGCTTTTGATGGGAACTTAATTTACTTAGGAATAAAATGCACGTTAATATTGGTGAAGATTTTAGTACTGTAGTGCTTGTAAAGTGAATCATGGCCTGCCTGTCAGTCAAACTACCTTGTATGGATCCTCTCCTTTCCTTCCTTCCTTCCTTCCTTCCTTCCTTCCTTCCTTCCTTCCTTCCTTCCTTCCTTCCT
>VZSC01009264.1:134604-156654 GCA_013398225.1 Steatornis caripensis | reverse complement strand
CCTTCCTTCTTTCCTTCCTTCCTTCCTTCCTTCCTTTCCTCTTTGTCTCCTTCCTCCTCTTCTTCTTTCTCTCTTCAACCTTTCTTTTCTTATTTCTCAAGAGGAATACTATACAGTGACTACATTTAGAGAGATAATATCCATACTTATAAATTAATCTAAAATGCAGAAAAGTCATGGTATGGTTCTCTTCAGTGCATGTAAGTATAGCATATGACTTTTAAAAAGACAAAACAAAGGGTTTTTTTCTCAAAATTCTAAGTCATTGTGCCTCTGAAGTTCAGGGAGAACTGACTTTAGCCCTTCAGCTTCATGAGAACACCCCTTTTCTAAAATGAGAGACATTAAAATGTATTTCTGCAGTAGAGAGATTTATCTGACACTGCAAGAGAGATCATTCTCTCATTTCTGTTACCAAAAATATTACAATTTTTCTTGATTTTGTATTGCTTTTACTCACATAAATTCTACATCACCTAATGACCTTATCTAAAGTGATTTGTGATTTGTGTTATTTTCTAGAAAGATTTTGAAGCAGAGTTGTGAACATAAGCTGCACCCCAAGGAAGACTGATTTCTTATTAAAATACATGAAAAATCACTGTTTTTATTTTAAAAAAGTACATACACAGATCAGCCATTTTCTTTTTGTCTTTCTACATCTAGATCCAGTGGTTCATAAAAGGACTGACCCAAACCCACTGAAATCAATGAAAGTTTCTGTTGACTTCCAAAGGCTTTGGACCAAACCCAATGTACACATTCATGGCTTCAAAGTAGGAGACCCATTAAAAAAAATGCAGTTCTTCGTGTCTAATGCTACAGTCTTTTGTGTTTTCATTATAACAATTACAACAGAAGACTTTCATGCCAGATGTTGGGTCACTCACAAGAAACATCTGTTACCAGCACGCAAAACCTGGCTGGATCAGGGCCATTAGGAAAAATAAACAAAAATACATTCTTTGTTTTCATTACAAGCATTACTGTAATTCTCCCAAGAACATGATCTTTCCCCACAAGAGGAAGATTTTGTGAGCCATATACACTAAAACCTGAAGACATGAGATCAGTGCCAACAAGAGCTTTCCTGGAAACTTCTAGACTCGTTTGGAACTGGCCTGAATCAAAGCAGAGAACCAGCTTCTCTCTTCTCTGACATAATAAATTTCTCTTTTCCCTGCTGTCTGAGGGTAAGAAACTAGCTTCAATAACAGTTGTGCGTAGGATAACGGCATACACAATTCCCTTTTCCACGTCTTCTTTTTTTTTTCTCCCCCTCTTTTTTTCTCATCCTTGGTAAGCCATTTCGACTGGGCTATTTCAAGCTGCTGAGGTTGTTAAATGTATAGCAAGAAGTTCAATCAGGCTTCTAGGTAAAAGCCGTGTGTCAAGTCAATTTTCAAAGGCTAGCAGCCAAAGTTCACTCAAGGTAGTCATGTGCCCCAGCAGCGGACAGGAATCAATCCCAGTGGATTTGCTCTTGGCAGAGCATATTTGTACTGGTTTGTGCTAGTGGGAGATCTGTGGCCTGGGACACAGACCGGAGATCTCCTCTCTGGGAAGGGTCATGTGCTAAGCTGAAAATTTTGGGCCATGCCCAGCCATTCTTAATAGCTGAGCTCACATCTGCAGAAGATATCCGAGAAGAACTCCCAAAAGCATCTCGACTGACTGAGGGAGAAAGGCTAGGTTCCCTGCAAAGCAGCATAGCTATTGTGCTACTAAACTATCTTTAAATTGATGAGGGAAGGTGGAAAGTTCAAAAATAATAGTGATTGCACAGAGACTGTGATTTCAGCAGCAAGGCCAGAGACTAAAATTAAATGCCCTGGGGTCAGTGGTGATGGTGGAAGACAGCCAAGGACTCCAGTAGGGTTAGGATTAGGCCTATTTGAGGAAGAGGATGGAAGGAAAAGCCTCATCAGGAATTTTCATATAAAATGCTGGAGAGACACAGGAGTTGGTGAAAGTGAAAATTTCTCAAAATATATAGGTGTTTTGCATCAATACGTTGTTTTTTTCAATGGAAAGTGTGGATTTGCAGATCAAGTTATTCTCAGATCAAAGGTGAAATTTCTAATCATACAATTAAAGAAATGTTAAAACCTCAGGAGAATCAGTAGTTTAATGGCACCTCCTTCTTTTTTACCCTTATTTTACCTAACCTATATTTGGTCATGACATTTTCCTCAGCTGCTCCCCCATAGAATCATAGAATCATAGAATGGTAGGGGTTGGAAGGGACCTCTAGAGATCATCTAGTCCAACCCCCCTGCTAAAGCAGGTTAGCCTAGAGCAGGTTGCACAGGAATGCAGCATCCTCCCTTCCATTTTCAATAAAGACCATGGGTTTGCTCTGGCACAAAGAAAGGAAAACTGGCTTCATGTGTACCTGTTGCCTGTTATAGCCTTGATGTTGGTCGTGTACACACAGGTGAGAGACGGATGGAAGTGCAATTGCTGTTGAGAACTGCAGGAGAGAGGATGTTAAGGGGAGTGTTAGCCCTTTTCTCTTCATACATGCATTTGCCTGTGGAGCACATTAGCACACACTGCCCACGTGGGAGGCTGCAGATGTCAGGCCAATATTTTTCGTGACCTGTCTCAATATTATTCTCCACAAAGACCTCCGGGGTGATACTGTGAATCCCCTCAGTGAATTTTGCTTTTGCTGGCTGACACTGGCTCAGTACAACTTTCCTGCATGGAAGGTCCTGGTCATATAAGGGAAGGAAATGTGGACAGTCACAAACCTCATCCTCCTGGAATGAAACAAAAACATGCCTCTCTGGGAACACCTGTTACTGGTTTAAATGTCTGTTTACACTTACTCTTAAAACAAGCTGAAACTCAAAGAAGGGTGGTGCTTGGAAAAGAAAAGACAGCTGAGAAAGATCTGTCCTGCACAGGGTGAGGATTTTTATTTTGCAAAAAAACAGAACTCAGACAACGCTGTCTAGTGGTGTGTTGATAGGGCAATGGGAAGACGGGCCATAGAATATAACTTTTGTCTAATGTCAAGCCAAATGCCCAACAGGTGTAAATTCCTGTAAATCACTGGAGCTTTCCTTCTGCACATCATGTTGCTCTGTGTTGTGGGTCATACAGGCAAGCTTCTGTTTGGACTTTCTACAGGAGGTTAGAGGGTTTTTGTATGACTTGACTTCTGTTTTAGATATCTTACCATTGCTGCTTCAAACAGAATTGGCTAGTTTGAATTGCTGCCTTTAACTTCTTCTGGTCACTCGTTACCTCCTGCATCCTCATTCTCATGCTATTCACTGCCCTCTGTTGCTCTCATCCTGCCCATTCATAATCAAGCACGTGAGATACAACTCCTAAAAGAGAAGCTGATCTTAATGTCAGCCAGTCAATGTGATAGCTTGACAGCTGCATGACCAAAAATATCCTTTGCTTCCTGGACTTGCCCCGACAAGTCTTCTACAAAACCCCTTTAGAAGCAGAGGCAGATGTGCTGACTGCAGCCAGCACGTGTGCCCTGGCTGAGTACAAGTTATCGTGAGTTAGTCATTCTGATTTGGAAGCAGAATTATTGTTTACACTTGCAAAATGGTAACTTTACTCTTTTAATTATATGTGTCTGCAGAGACATGTGCAAGACCCTCTGCCACTGGAGTGTGCTGTTTTGAAAGGATCACCTATGACTGATCATGAAAATATTTAGCTTCTCAGTCTCTGCTCAGCTCTGCTAACCTATTTCTTTATTTTTTCCTGAGCATTAACTGTTCTGCCTTGCACATATTTTAAGAATTAAGAATTGCAAGAAACTGCTGGCTTTTCTCCACCATATGAAAGTTTCTTGGAATCTCTTGACAGCCTGGGTTTATCTATTTCTAACAAAACTAAAGGACAGAACACTTCATCATGGTAACTTCTAGGGGAAAATGGATCTCAGAGCTTTGCTTTTCGTTGTAGGTCTTGCAAAACGTCTATATGGCATTGCACAGCCCAAACAATGGTTTAGAGTTTGCTGATGCCCTAGATTTTAAAGGTAGGGACAAAAAGCAGAGGGGGAAAAAAGAGCATAATTCACACTGTTGACAGTCTAAGTCAGATTTGCATCGATCTTTCCTTTAACTTGCTACCTATCTAATATAGGAAAACTGGTGTACTGCAGAACGCCACTGATCTTCAGATATTAGGACTGCAAACTCTGATTGCTCTACCAACAAGCTCCAGGGCAAATCTTTAACCATATTATATAACATGGTTGTAGCTGCGATCAGCTGACTTCAGGGAGTGTCTGGGTTTTCTGCATCTGACAGCTGAGGAACAATTACTGCATGGATCTGTGGTCAACACAGCACATATTCAGGTGGCTAACTTGATACTGTAGGTTGTGGCTTCAACAGAAGGTAAAACTTCAGTTTTCCTTACCTAGCAACAATACTTATCCTGGCACCAGAAAAATTGTCCCTGTTCAGCTTTCAGTTATTGCTGTGATTTCAGGGCATTTGTAACTACAGGTACACTGCTACGGCACACAGAGCACAAGTCAAGGAAGAGGGCAAAACTTCAAAATTACAGCTTTTCATTAGGCTTGCCTAGCTTCTTACAGAGGTCATGAAAATACCAGGGGAATTCTTAAAGGAGTTAAGAGAAAGGGTTACCCTGAATTTCACTTTATTCAATGCGGTGGTAGGTAATGTCCAAAACCTATTTCCCAAGTTGTGGTCTTGAAGCTTGAGTAGAGGTATGCTAACATTGATACAATAATGGAATGGCAGAAAGTAGAGATTTTATCAAGTCAATCTGTAAGTGAATGAATAAGCGTTTTCCTGACAAGCATTCAGTGCGTCAACAGTTTTGAAGGCTTTTCAAACAGAAACATTTCAAAACCAGACAGAAAAAGTAGTTTAGTTAATGTTGGAGATCTATTTTAGATAAAACAAAAGTTTACTAAATGATGCAGAAGATTTTTGTTTCAGCATAAGCAGGGTAATACCTTTAGATAGCAGCCATATTGATCGCATAATGATACAGAAAACAAGACAGTACTAGTGGAAATGTGCAGATGAAGTTTGGAAAATAGACATTATTCACTGTGTAAAGGTGTTCAATAATTATTGAAATGAAATGTGAAAACCTGAAATGCCAAGTCTTTCAGGTAAGAGCTTGTCCCATCAAAATGGTGGTAACAAGTACTGGTGTCATATCTATTACTTTTTCTTTTATATTCCTCTTCCTGTTAAAAGGGTCAGTGAAGCCACCACTGTAGCACTTTTAGTGACTGTTTAGTTTAAGATGCAACCCAAATGCTGAAGTTCATTACGCAGGCTTTCAGACAGTGAAATCGTGATTTTCACCTAAGAAATTAAGGTGGACATATTGTAGAACAGAAGATTTATACAGCAGGCCATGCCATGTTGTTTCCTCAAATGTTTATACATCCTCTCATCCCAGACATGTCTCTTCTGAAATCCCCAAGTTCAGGCCATGGATGATTTTTAGCATCCAGTTAAACAATTATTGAAAAGTTGAAAGACAGAGACTTCTATGCATGAAATTGTGTCTTACCAGTGTAATTATACAGGCGCATTGCCACGGCACACAGTGAACAGTGAAAAATATTACGCAATTAATTATTTACATTCCTCCTTTAAACCGTAGTGTATGCAGATAAGCATTTGAACAGTTGAAATCTGGCTAAGTCCTTAAATACAGGGCTTTTTTTGCCACGAACCAGCCCATAGTGAACAAATAAATGGCTCCTCAAGACTCCAGCTTAATCAGGGTATGAGATTTAACTTTCAGACAAATGTTACGAGCAGGCGGACTACAAATTTAGTGTTGAAAAATTAACAGTTTGTTGCATCACTTCTTTTAACTGAAAAACTACACCTCATTGCGAGGCTGCTGTGTCATATTTTTATGCTATATAGTGATAGTCTCAGATCTCGTCAGCACAAAGGAAACACTCGTTCCCTTTGGCCTGACCCAATACTCAGTGAAGTTAAGAGAAAATCTCCCACTGATTTCAAGTCATTAGCAGTGTACATAGGGTTTTTAGCATTTGTATGGCTGCGTTTAAATATTGCATATTAATTATTGCTGTTGTTTTTACCCTATGTTAATGTTAAGAAAGAAACTGGTACATAGAAGTTTTCAGTGGTCAGTCAGTAAGCACCATGAATGTTTTTAGGGTGACCAGATAGGAGAAACACACCCATGTTGCTGACTAAGTAGCATATTTTGGCAATGTTGATCAGATAAATAGTTTATTTAAAGGTATAGCAGGTTTACTAGCAGCAAAAAAGTTGAAAGAAGCCTTACATTAATTGAGGTATTAAAGATTGCAGGGGTGATGACTCATTACACCCTTTCTGGCACAAAATATATATCAGGAAAACATATGCTCATGTTTTGAAAGCCTTGCAAAAGCCTTGCTGGAATGTCAGGCCTCTTTTGATGAGATAATTTTCTGCACACTAACTACACAGAAGTACTAAGTGCAAGTGAAAGGAGCGAATACCGATCTTATAGAGCATTATCCAGGGCAGAGCTGGCACAAACAACTGTTTAGTATAGTCTGTTTAAACTTTGGTTTTAATCTCAAGATGAGGAGTTCAGAAACAGCTCTATAAAAGACCATGAAAGAAAACCATATGGAGTTCTGGGCTGTTGAAAAGCGCAGATAAACATCTTTTAAAATCAGCCTACAAAAAGCTGATTACCATTTAATTCTGTATAACAACAGTGCCTAAAAGTGATGTTCAAAGTCAAGAACCGCATTTGACTTTATGGCAGCTATGGGACCCCTTTTGGTTTGAGACTATGAAAAAGGATGGAGTTCCAGCCAGAAAGGGTGTTATTAGTAGAGCTCGTTTTTAACATCTGTAAAAGCATACAGAGAAAAGCTTAGAGAAAAGCTAATATCAACAGAGAAGAATGGTTAACTACCTGTGTTAACCTATTATTTTAAATATTGATGAACAAATACAGCAAGATCTCCACCCACTAAAATCATCTCTGGTCTCCCTAAATGGCTTCCCATGTACTGAAGACTCATTATAATAAGAGCAGTGATCCGCACAATTGAACAATTCCTAATTGACCTATGCAAGCATAGCCAGCGTTTTATTATATGAATTCAGAGGCTAGTTCCATTGTACCTCATTGTATCTAGCTTTGGTGACCTTGATTCTGTTGCACGTTATAACAACTCTGTGATTAAGAGACTGGAATTATCTACTGAGCATTGCTTAAAGCATGACAGGATAAAAATGGAAAGATGTATTTTAGATCAACACTGATGAGTAGTTTATTAAAGTATGAATAACTGACTGCTAATAAGAACACAGTCATGGTTTCCTTATGAATATGAACCAGTTAAATGAGTAACTCTTCCATAAGTTTATACTTGGCAAGGCTTGTTCATTAGCCAGCAAGCAACTTCTTTTCTGCATTCAATGTAGAAAGTCTGATGAGTTAATAAAATGGAGGGAAAACTGAATTACCACAGAGAGAGTCAAGCAGTGAAAACTAAATTATGCTCTTGTAACTTTTGAACCAAATCTTTTACTCTTTTGCTTGCACTCCAATCCTATTGGGGTCAATAGGTATAGCTAAAACACGTATTATAGCAAAACTTAGCTCTGGAAGTTGTATTATGATATGCTGCATTGATGTTTCAGAGCTGCTGATATGCTACAAACTATGTATTAAAATACTTGTATTTAAATAGTAAGACAGGGCAGAAGCTGCAAATTTGTGTTATTGTCACGCTGAAATATTATAGTTAAGGTTAACTTGTTAGCAAAATCTGCTGTAGTTCATGAGAGGCTTTTCATGTCTTATTATTCTTTGAGACATAGTCATATTTCGCTTTTACCAAAACTAGTGTGAACTCCTAATCCTACTGAAATCTCTAGGAGATTTTTCTTTAAGTGAAGTGGAGAATTTACTCAAGAATTACTGAGCTCATGAGGGGTTTATATGCCATAGTTTATTTGATTTGTCATGAAAACCTGATCCTGTTTAGTCAGATTCTCCAAAAACTAATGGCAGAAGAGTCACATAGTCACATAGTGGTAATATATATAGTGCAGAATATATAATATTCATATAGTGCAGATCCTGGTCTAAGGTAGATGTAAAAGGGAACTGGAGATTTGGGGACAACTGGGATTGGAGAATGTAGCTCCATACCCTGGGACAGATAAATTCATCAGGTTTAAAGAAAGTACCAAGACAAGACCATCAGTGACAGTTCCCAAATAGAAATTATTAAAGTGGATCAGCTGGCTCTAAAATGACATCAGCAACAAGAGAAGCCTAAGTCTTCCGAAGATCTGAAAAATAAAGTTGTTTAAAAGGCCCGTGAGGTTTCAAAATGTCACTACCAGCACTTACCCCAGCAAATGAAAACAGGTAAGTCAGGAATTTGGGCAAGAACAAAGGGAAACAAACAGAAGTCCTGCAAGACATTTCTTGTTTCTGTACTCTTTTTATCTAGATGCTTATGAAGGTTACTACTGTTACAATGTCTGAAGATACCCTACGTAATTAAGAATAGATCTAATATTTTATCTTCTCTTCTTTCTCACTCCATAGGCAAATAAACATAGGGATTCACGACATACGTATAAATTTTTTTTCATCTACAGTAGAAAGATACAGCTGCATCAGTATTGTAGTGGTGGTTAGTGGTTAGTAGTTAGTTAGTTAGTAGTTAGTAGTTAGTTCTTACAATGAGGAGGGAGATTTTTCTCTCTTTAGTTTAAGTCACTTTCAAAATGACATACATTAAACTGGAAAAAGATGTGTTTCATCCAGAATACAGTATTGATATTTTGGAAACAACAGCAGTTCCTATTCACAATGCGTCTTTTGTGATTTGACTTTTTCAGGCAGATAATCCTTACATCATTAGACTTTGTGTCTGTTTGCCTTTCTTACATGGACGTGTGGACATGAACATATTGTAGTTGAAAAGATTGCCGTGAAAGACCCACTTATATTTGTTAAAACTGAGTACTTATTCACATTTAAAAGATATTTCAAAATGTTCTGAAATTCACTTAGTAATTCAGAATGTCTCTATACGTGCTGTGAGAAAAATGAGTAGTGATTGTGCTCCAAATGTGGGAGTATCTATAAATAAGGTCTCCAAAATACAGTAAAAAAATTTTAGAAAAAAAAAAAAGCTCTTAACTTACTTACAAAATATTTCCTGTTGCATTTTTGGAACTCAAACTCTGCTTATCTTTTGGTGAATCTCAGTCTTCTAACAGTTATCTCTGCCAATACATGAAGCTCATTTGTCCCTTGGAAAAACAATGTCAGAGATTATGTTAAAGGAAGCTGATGGCTTTCAAAATTGGCTAGAAGTATAGAACAGCACTTAGACAACACATTTGCAATAGGTCTACATACAAACTTTGATCTTGTTGCAAGAGGACATGATGTAGTCACTATCCCTGATTGACACCTAAGTGGTACTACCTGTTCAAATACTACCACTGCCGGAGTTGTGAAAATCATGTGTGGATGTGTTTCTTTACTTGACAAGGTTACTTGCAGTAAGGAAATATTCCTTCATAATTTTTATAGCTAAATCAAAAGAGCATATAAGTACTATGAGACTGGTAATAACTGCTCATTATTGCTACAGTTCGGCACAAATTGGTTTTTTTCCATTTGAGGGAATCTTATGCAAGAACAAAGGCATTGATCATTTAGCACTGATTAGTCAGATCAACAGTGAAGGTAGCTGGGGTTAAGGTATTCATGCTTTCTGAACAATTGGTTTAGGTGTCTTTAAGATGGAAATATTCTTGGGGTACATATCCCTAGCATGAGAGTTTATAACATTTTAGATTCTTACACATTTTCTGAGCACAAATCCAGGTAGGGGTATAGGTCAGTAGAGAGTAATTTACATCTCTCTTTCCTCATAAGAATTCTTCTCTCACATTTAAAATCACAGTAGATGTTGCACACGCACACACAAAAGTTTTGTTTTTTATGCAGTAAGATTTCGAGAGCCAAGATTAATGACGTAAGTGACAAGAAATCCAAAAGTATTTTTGGAAAATGAAACTTCTATCTCACTAGTTACACTATTATCTGGGCTCACTAACATAAGGAAAGTTAGGGATCTTTTTTTTTTTAATCTCTACATCCTTTATCCACCAAAATGTTATTTCTAGTCACACTCCTGTGTTGGCTTTCCCACTTCCTCGTTGCATCACCGCTCTTAGTAATGAAATATCTGTAGTCACTCTCTACTCTACGAGTGAGACTTTCCCATGAGCTGTACTGTTTCTTGGTCATTGATGATCTACCAAAAAAACCATCTCATCTTTTAAACACAGCTCATAGTAGTTTACTGAGCTGGTGTGGTAGCAGTGATGGACAGTGCTTTGCAGTTATCTCTTGTGCCACTAATATCTTTCCTCAGCCTTTAATAAATGAATCATGGCAGTGTTCTAGCAGTGACTCAGAAATCATCCCACTTCATTACACAATTCATTGATATTTTATGTTTAATCTAAGCATGATTTTTTTAAATGAAAAAACTTGACTAAAGAAGCAGGAATAAAACCCACCCTAAATCACTTGACAGAAATCTTTCATTCCTGACCTTAAATAAGTTTTTTCAAATTATTCATTTTTATAAATTCCTAAACAGGAGCTTTATTAACAACATTTATACCTAGAAGTGATAAATTTATTTTGTTCAAAAGAATGTTACAAAGAGAATGAGACTTATGTAATGTGCCCTATTAACAATTAAACAAGGAGATTTAACATGCAAAAAAGTTTAATCTGGTAGTCAGTTTCGTAAGGAGACAAGTGAGAAGATGACAGTCAAAAAGTTGCTTTTGTAGGACACTGAATTATGTACTGTGAAGTTTTATGAGTTCTCTAATTAAAACTGGTAAATCTTTCACTGTTGAGAAGTCTTCTTGTAGGAGAAGAAATGATGACTATTAGAAGGCACAGATTTAGAAATCTTACAGGTTTCCTCTTGTCGATCCACAGTCTTCAAAATAAACTGATAGCCCCTTCCAACATACTTATTCTACAGGGTGTTACTTTGTGAATCTCTGGGAGATGTGGGTTCCTCTGACATCATCATTAATAGACTTAACTTCATTGTACAGGGAGCAGTGTCCCCTAAGACAATGCTTTGAAGGTCAGCAAACTGAAGGAAGTAATGTATTCCTTTCTGTTAAATACAGAACCCTCAGAAGTAAATGTGTAGATAACAAAGGTAAATTTTGTATTCAGTTGTTACTCTGCAGCCTTGTCTTTTCCCTCCAACAAAGACTGCACACGGATCTAAAAAGGTTGTATCATTTGCTCTTCACAGGTTGTGAAACGAGGGAGCACTTTTACCTGAGTTTGATAGGATGGCTGAAGAAAATCTGTGTACAGCTGTTCTAGGACTTTATAAGTCTTTGTAATTTTGAACATTAGAGTGCTCTGTACTAAAACTAGATATAATTTCCAGCCTACTTCTTAGCTAATAAAAATCTTAACCTGTTCCAAACCTGAAAATCTGAAGGCATAAATATTCTTGGAAGTTAATATTCTTTTTTCCTTAAAAAGTACAAAACAACAGCAGAAGAGAACCTAATGGTTTAAAGAGATTAATAAGGAAAGGTCCTTTTCCCACATATCAAACTATGGTGAAAGTTCATAGTTCAGTTTAACATCTTTGCAGCTCATAAAGCATGAAGTGGTCATACAGGTTTCTTTCTTTCTAAAAAGAAGATACCTATATGGGCAGGCAGATATGACACAAGGCAAATGAGAGACCTGAGATCTTCAAAAGGAGTACTTTGAGAGTAGTCTGGATGCTTTGGAGTGCATAAAAGGGCAATAGATACATGTTTAGGTAATTGAATCCTAGTCCTAGTTTCAGTGATGAGTACAACACAAACTCCAAATGATTCTCTAACTTCCAACAAGAAAAATGAGGCAGCCAGTCAGACTGTGAAACTAACTGTTTTTCTTCTCTATGTTGAGGTCAGGGTCTACGAGACCAGAGACTGATTTGCTATCTAAATGGATAATCAATGTGAAATGAGTTTCTTTTATTGTTATTTTTCTGTGTGGAAAATGTTCATAATGAGCTTGCAAAAATACCCCCTTATTCACCTGTTTCTGTTCACAGAGAGAATTTCTGTGCTTACTAGTAGTAGACTATATTTTGGAACTGTAAAATCCATTGAAAGCAAAAGAGCAGACAGAGTAATAGTAGCTTTCTTTTGAACTCTTAGAAGCAGAAAAGGCTGTATTCTCTACACAGAAGATGATATTTCACAGAGATTGAGTCAGGCAAGAGAAACTATAATGAATACTTTGAATATGTCTGAGTAATGTCCAAAATCTATTTTAGATGGCTGTGGCAGATAGTGATACAATGATATTTGTGAAAGCATCCTAATTTATAGTAATAAATTTTTGCAAATAATTCTGTAAATCTGATCACACTGAGAGCTTTGAGCATAAGAACAACACAAAGTTAATATGCTGCCTTACGCTGATAGCCAAGGTTATTCAGAGGAAATGCTTAAGGCAAATATTGCCATGGTTCAATATAAGTTGCTGTGACACTACCTGAATAACCTTGAACGATTTCTTAGTCATTCATGGCTAAGCTATTGGTTTGGCAACAATAAGGTGACAACAGTGAGGCTAGGCTGTCTTTAAGTAGGAAAAACACAAAGACAGAAAGAGAGAAAAAAATACTTCCATTTAAACCACGACATCATGTGCTCTTATCTCATATTTGTTACTTGAGGTTAATGAATATTTAAAATAATATTGAAGATTAAGTACATGAGCTTGAACATTAACTTGGAACATCAATTTTGAGTTAAAAACTTCAGAAGAGCTAAGACTAAACCCAGATTGCTTTTACTGCTAAGTTAGTTCAAATTAATGGACTTGAATCGTGCACATTCTGAGCTTAAGCAGTGCAGACATGCCCTTAACAGGTCCAGTTTCCAACCCTTTCTCTCACATAAGCAATCCATATTCCTTTAAATAGTCTTAATTTGCTCACTCGACCTTTATGTGTTAATAAAGTTCATAGAATCAGGACCCCTGTGCTAATACAATATGAGCATAGAAATGTTAAACATGACGTATATTGGAGTTGAGAGACATTACAGCGCTAAATGGGAAAAATTCTGAGAACAGAAATGTGACATCACTTTATTAAAAATACTGCCAGGCCTAATTACATATCCATGTTAGGAAGTTGCCTTACAAGCACGTACTTAATAATAGGTGGCTATCCATGCAGACATGTATTAGCATTTTTAGCTGTTTTTGTATACTGAAACTGGTTTGTTTATGTAAACTCCAGCCTTACTTACGGTGTATTAAAATAGTACAGTTAGCTGGTATCACACATTGTTTCTTTGACTGTTCAGAGGAAAGGAGTTTGTTGTATATTCTGAAAAATGGCACTTACGGCAGTGTCAAAATATGTAGATCAGCAGCCTATATGTATAGCAGAGCAATGCAATTTTTTTCCACAAATGGTACTACAGTGGTATGAGAGAAAAGTGAGATAATGTCTTTGTCAAATTAAGAGTCAAATATCACCCATTTTGTGGAAGTGCTCGGGAGATACCCTATACATAGGGGTTTTTCTAGATACATAGCTTATGAGCAGCCATATGTAAGTAAAGGATTACGTTCAATGAAATGCACAGTTATTGTACAGGGTCAGCATTGAAAAATTAATCTTTGGCACACTTAGGACCTCGAAGCAACTGTAATGTGGTAGGAGCCTGGATCTAAGTGAAATAGATAAGTTGGAATCTGATTTACATTTTCATTGATCTCAATGAGAATTGAGCCTATTCAGTGTTTCCAGAATTGATTTCCAACTATAGACACTGCCTAGCATGATAAATACCATATTTTCTGTGAGGCTTTTAACTGAATTCCAATTTCTGCACAAACCATGGAACTTCAGATCCCAAGGTGCAACCCACCCCTCATTTTGGTCCTGCGTTAGGTAAGCCATCAAAAGCATTTTCAGTTAAGGCTTTCCTGCAGTCAGTGCAGCCATTAATGTTTCCTTATGTGTTTAAGTGCTCTCCTAATTGAGGGTCATAATAAGATTGGCTCGTTTCCAATTATCTTCAACAACAAGCACAAATCCACTGTACTGAGAATGGTTTTTACCAGCTACAAAGAATTGAAGAACATCAAATTTCCTCTAAAGAAGTGGCTTCCAGATGTCTTTCAGGCAGTCCTTCTATCATTTTGTCCTCTTTATCCTGCTTTCCACTAACCAACCCCGAACCACTGGCCGTTTCCTCCACTCTGATCTCGCCCACCAAATTCCTTGCAGCTTTCTCCTCATGGCAGCATCAACTCCTGAATAAAACACAAGATAATTAACTCAGGACAGAACTTGGGCTGTCTCCATCCCATATTTTTAATGTTGAATTGCCTTGCTGGTGAGAAATTGGTCCTCATGGTTCAAAACTGTTTCACTCCATTCTCAGAGCATCACCGACATGTGTTTTTCCATGCTCAGACTTGAGGCCTGAGACAAATTCTTCTGCGACCCACGTTCACTACTACTGGGCAGAACCGAGTGCCATCCGCTTACTTTCTCTTTCACACAGATGAGACTTCTGCTGAAATATCACATTAAGCAATTTATCACGACAGTTTAGTTCATAATAATCTGTCCAACTCGAAGTATGCAAATTCAGGAGATGACTGGGTTCATTTTGTGGGCTGTTGGTGTGCATGGGCTCAGCTTTCTGATAAGCACAGAGCCTATGTGTCTTGCTATGGAGCTGCAAGAAGAAAATAGTCCCTGTTGTAGTTTCCACCATAGTAAAAATGACATCCACTTTTTATTTAAGAAGAGTTCTGTTCATTCCCAAACGGTTTCGTTAAACGCAAGCACAAAAGTCTCTATTCTTTCCTCTACCTGAGCAAGAGGACAAATGACCTAAGGACTGAGCTCAATTATATCACCTTGTTTTGTGCTGCTGAACTGGAAACATTTTTCATTTGTTTACATTTTGGACATGCAGCCAATATCATGTTTCACAGAAAAGTCAGTAAGATTTGCACAGGACTGTGCATAGCTAAAGGGTAAAAAATGTCGTTATGTAATAGCCAGGAAATGTCACCTTTATTAATTAATGTATGTGCAGTTGACATCAGAAGACAGCCTTGCAGTTCATTGTTGCAACTGTGTTTGATTAGTATTTATTCCTTTTTTAATAACAAGTATGTTTCTCAAGTGCTTATTTAGCCAGGTAGAATAATACAATCCCTGCAGAAATGAGAATCGGGAATTAGGTGAGTTGGAAGGCACTGGGAATGGCTGCTGGTCTACATTTCTTGAAGTTACTGTTCTCAGAGTTACTGAGGTAGGTGGAACATAACTCTTGCCAAGTTATCCCTTAAGCCACCGGTATCATAAAGGAAAGAGATCTGACCCTGCATATTCTGATGACACTTCATTAGTCTTCACTTTACTGGTCTTTTTATACTTGTGAATATGATTTCTTGTCTACATTACAGGTCTTGTTAAAAATTACTAAATACAATGAAGTGAAACAAGCCTATTTAATTTTCAGGAGTTTAATTTCTTTTTTTTTGCATAAAGTTGTATATGGAACTCTTGCTTCTCCTTGAATTAGTGTGTCCTTTTTCAATCCCATATCTCAAGTTAACTTCACCAAAAATAGGGTGAAAAACTTAATTAGCTCACATCTGCTTGGAATTGGGCTTAACTTGTGCTCTTCTGCAAATTGCAGTTAACTTTCAATGGTCATTGACCAAATAGTGAGCAGCAAGGGAAGTAAATCAGATGCGTACATGTTTCTTCAGTTGTACTGCAAATATTTTCCACTCTCCTTGGTGGGCTAACATCATCCTGGGTTTAACTTCACTCAAATCACTGAAGGTCTACCCAAGAATAAATTGGCTTGTTAACTTTTAACAGAGTGCTAAAGGAAACTCTGATTGCATTTTGAAACTCCAGCTCTTTCATTTCAAAAAGAAAAACAAAAAGAAATATTTATACAGACAGAATATTGAAGCATCACTTAGTTAGTAAACTGTACATTGGTGTGCATTGGGCATGTTTGCTAGGGTAGCTTTAAAGTTTTTGGAGAATGTATACGTATTACTTAAGGGGGTTTTGGCACTGTCACTTGATATCTGGATTGCAACAAGCACTTCTTTTATTACTGACAAATAGAAAGCATGTGTTTGGCTTTATTTATTGTTTTCTGTGGAGCATGTGTCAAGTTCTGAAAGTGTGTATTTCACTAGTCACGTACTAAGTTTAGTTGTTACAATTAAGTTGCTAATATCTGGCATGGTAACCAGTCAGCAGGATTTGATTTGACAGTTCAGGGGACTGACTTGACACCTCTAGAAGCTGAGGGGGAGACACTCAGCAGCACACTGAGATAAATACCACCACTTTCTTAATGATTCAGACCACATTTTCCAAAACAGTCATTAATTCTAGTCCTTCCATTTCTGAGTGCAAAAGCAGAAACCGTCCATCAGTAACCTCACTTGGCTAGAGCTGTGTTTAAAACCCCCAAAACTAGGGGATGTTTTGGGTATTGTTCTTTGTGTGTGTGTTGCTGATATTGAAGAGATTATCTTTTTTTTAAGAATACAATCCAGATTTCAAAATTTAACACATAGTTTCCCCCTAAAGTGGTCGTTTCAATACTTTTCCCTCCACACCTGAAATTCCTAGAAGAGCTGGTCAAAGCTGAGCTTTCTATTCCATGAGAAAATCTCACAATCCCAAATTACTTTAACTTTGCATTGGAATGAAAACAAATTACTTGGAGCTTTGAAAACAATGTTTCCAAGTGAATTACATTTTCATTTATTATTATTATTATTATTATTATTATTATCACTTTCATATATATGTACGTGTATGAATAATAGAAAAAAATGCATTTTGAAATGTAAAATCAAAATTATTATTCAGAACATTCAAAATAGCATCTGGTATTTAAATGAAATTTCAAGCAGGTAAGTGTTCTACAAAAACATTTTTGAGGATTTTCTGTCAATGGAAATAGCATTTCAAACAAATTTATTCTTCTGGCAGTATTTCATTATGAAAATGAATATGGGCTACATATTCAACGCTAAAGTAACTAGCAGGTTATAAATGTTATGCACACAATGAAATCTGGAGTTAAATGCTACAGTTTAGGAATTTTTCTTTGTCTCTTTCTTTCTTCATAATGTTCTGAAGAATTCAAAGCATTCAAAATACATAGGCATGCAAATGGAAATTTGCATTAGCTTGACAAAATAGTCATAGCGGTTGAGATGATGAGAAAGCCCCTATTCAGTCTCTGTTTTTTAATATACAAAATATAAACATTTCATGTAAGTCAAAAGACACAAACAAAATACTTTATCTTAGGCTGCATCTATACTGCTAAGTAAAACAGGCCAGGGAACCAGTCTCTGGCCCTGGGGCCAAGTAGTCTAGTACAGCTAATCTCTGTACCATTGAACTGCTAGCTGGCAGGAGCCAAAACTGCTCAAGGAGCATTGTAAGCATTATGGATGATTGCAGACTCCTGCTCCAGTCTGTACCCAAAACCTGTAATATTGACTAGCAGAGACACAGCCTCAGTGACTCTTGAAAATTTACCTCTACTAATAAGGACATTGGTTCAGGGACCTATATAGAGTCAGATAGAATATTTGATAGTGTATGTTAAAAAGCAACATCACAAGTCTTTAAAGAACTGGAGCCCTATTTGTATCAAGAAACTAAAAGCAAGAGCAGTTTAATAAATAAAGTTATAACGCTTTATTTAAAGCAGTTCTTGACTTTCTTGATTTGGAGTGGCAGTCATCATTTCAATATAGAAAGCAATATAGTTGTGGCTATTAACTTTTAAAAAACATTTTAAGAATACGTGTCTGTAACCTACACTTTACTAGAAAACAGTTTGGGGATTTGAACAAGCTACGCTATGCTGTTGTGCAATGAGTTAGTAACAGGTAATGTTTCTCATAACTGAAATAGGGAGCTATGTACTGAAAATTTCCTATACAACTGAAACTGTGAGCCATGTGTTTTTGCAGCAGCAGAGCACCATTCTTCCTAGAAGTGCAGTGACCACATGACCAAGGAGATCAGCAATGTGATCAAAACCCTCTCTTCTTACCTCCCACTTCCAGTTACAGTACATTTTGAGCAATAAATGAGTTTTGCCCACTCATGGCAGTTTTTGCCCATGATGGCCATGGCATGGGTCTCTCCTCTGCCTGATCCTTAGTTTTGTCATATTTTAGTCTTTCTAGGAAAAATAAATAGATTAGAGGGAATATGACAGTGAAAAGTTATCTGGTTAATCATTCTCAGCAAAAAATCTTCTGGATGACTTATCCAGGCTCAAGTAGAATTAACGGACCACAGTGAACCCTGCACGAGAGGATGGGTGACATTCCTTCCACCAGATTGTTATTCAGAAGAAACCATTTCATACAGAGATCCAGGGCCAAGAGAGGCTTAGGTCCTGCTCTAAGGCAAACCAGGAAAACCAGCCCATGTATAAGCAGATGAAGTCATACCAGCGAGCATTCAGCAGAGGTAGTCTGAGGACATTACCTATAGCTGGCATTGTATGATGCTATGGGGCAATGTCTGAATAGGGTGCAAAACTTGGTCTCCATTTTATCCAGAGATGTGTTCCTTTCATCTTAAGATGAAGTACATTGTGTGTGGCTATTTGTTCACACCATACAGGTAACTGGGTCTTGCATATAAATCCTGTTTCCAGGCAGTAATTTTTATCTGTTACCATTAATGACCATTGATTTTTTAGCAAATTTTATTACAGTGAGCATCTGCCTGGATCTGACAAAAGGAGGCAGAAAGATCTCAAAATGCTTGGGCACTCTAAACAGGAGACTTCTCCTTTAAATATTTGTAGTGCTATCAGTCACATTAACATTTTCCAGCCACTCTCACTCCTGGTGCCCCTGGTTTAAGGTGCTCAGTTATCTGAATTAGCAGGGCTTGCACAGGTGTGACCGAGGGCAATAATTAGCCCATTCATTCCACAGTCTGTGCTTCTTTGAGGATCCCCGGGGAACACATTACTGGCAATGGGTATTTGTGGCACTTCGTAGTTTCACGTTCAAAGCTGAATACAATATCTTACTGTGTAAATCTCCTAGGATTAACACTTTGATTAAATCTGAGACTGGACATCCTTGCTGGGGAAGAATGGAGAAGAGTTTGCTTTGTGTCTGCCTATGATTTATACACCTAAGGAGGGAGAGTGATTTTCCTAGGCTACTGGTTGATCTGACGGATACAAACTGTTAGCCCCTTTCCCAGCAACATGCAGCTGGTTTGATTTGAAAGCTAAACTCTCGGAAAATGCAAGCACTGAACAAAATGCATCAAAACGTAGACTAATTCTTTATGTCTCATTTCTGCTGCTCCAGGTGGAGGGAAATCTGCCTGAGGAAAGACGGTAGATTTTCACCCACCTCACACTGCCAAACAGGAGATGTCGGCCAGCAAGATTTGGCAAGCATGTTGCTTATCACAATCCAGAAGGAGCTATAACTCAGTGAAGTTGTGGCTGTTAAACACTGGAGTCCGACTCCGCAGAGTGATGTTGTGAGGCCACCATTCCAGTGTTTAAAAATTCCTGTCACACATGGCCTTATCAGATGGCCGTATTTACATTCAGCTACAGGTGTCTTTACTCATACTGCATGACTAAGATGGGTGGAGATACCTACAGAAAAGAACTTTTCTTCATTTGTTTCCAAGAGCCACAATATACAACTTCAGCTGGGCAAAGCAGTCTAGGCTAGGGGTTCGGAAGAGTTTAACACTGGCTTAATCGCTCCTACTGCAGCTGATACGAATTTTTTAATGTCTTGAACTCTTGAAAATCTCGTTACATCTGGGGTTTTTTGATATTCAGCACTTAAATCTGCTTGCTGTCTTCGGAGTTCTACTTCAGCTAGCCTCCAGATTCAAAATGTAGTTTCGTGAGCGCAAAAACTGAGGAAGCCTCTTTTCCTAAGAATTTATGTCTTGTCCTTTGATTCTTTTACAGTATAGTCTGAGTCCTTGTACAGTTGTAATCATACAGCTTTCCCAAGTACGGACTCTTGTATCTGGTGAAGATTGTGCTTTAGGATCTAATGTTTTCATGAAACTTAAGAGAATATCTTATCTCAGCCAATGTCTTCTAAAGTCATTGGCAGAAGAGAGGAAGAGCATATCTGTTACGGACAGTGAGGACAGCATGCCTGCAATCCCCTAGGAAGCCAGACTAAAAAAAAGCATTTGGGGAAGGTGGGATAAGTTCTGCATATTATCCAAAATTTTCAAGCTAAATCAGGGCTTTTTAATTGCATGTGGACCTAATGAGTACTTGTGAGTTCTGCAGATGGCTCGATTGTGGTGCTGGACACCTGCATAGAAAAATAGTGGGAGGGGGATCAAAGATGTGGTGTATGAATAAAGTGATGTCCTCTGTACAGCCAATGAGTCATTTTTCCTCCAGGCCCCATCCTGTAGGTCTCTGTAGAACTCTGTTGCTTGTGTTTTGCATAGCTGCCCCAGGCACCTGGTTTTGTGAACCCTGAATGTTTCCTTTCACTGAAGCAGTACCATAGAAAACTTCAGAATAAAAGAATTTTTTGTAAGTGGGGGAAGAAGAAGAAAAAAGTAGAAGAAATTGAAGCTTCAAGTTAAGCATTGCTGGTCCACTGACAAACAATCAATTTTGTATACAGATCTTTGGTCTTGGTGCCCTTCCTGCTCCCCATCTCAGCTCCCCGGGCGTGCTCAGAGCAGGCACCTCACATTTCCTGTAATCAGCTTTGGTGAATCAAGCTCATGGCTTGCACTGCCACTGCCAGTCTGTTTGCTGATTTTATTTTTTCTGGATTGTATGTGAAATATTACTCATCAGTATGACTAGTCAAGTGATTTAACAAGTGAAGTATCATCCAATGAACACACACTTGTACTGCAGCCTGACTAAGCCAGCTGTCAGGGACAGCAACAGCTGCTGATTCATGAAAGAAATGGAAATATTTCTTTGTTAAATCGGAGCACATCCAGCAAAATCTGTCTTAAATGAAAATGACTGACTTCAGCTATGCATCAAATAATCCCAAGTGGAAGTCTGGGGGTGGGGAGGAGTTTTGCAATTGCAGAAATCTCTTCTAAACCAAAAGTTGTAAAGAAAGGGAGCATTGATTCTCTGTTTTAGTTTCCCAAGATTTATTCAAAATCCAATGAATTTAACACAAATCCCAATACAGGCAGGTGATTCAGATACACACAGATCCCCAGTGCCTTCTGCATCTGTCAGTCTTCTGTATCTCTCATTTCTTGAGGTGTTGCTGTTCCCCTTTTATTAAAACGATAATAATGCACGCCTCTACATACACTGATTTTCACAGCCCTAATTGTAGTCTACATAGGCATAAGGTTCTGCTGAAAACATTTTTCCCCAAAGCCCTCTTCTTTGTCTTCAAACAGACCCCAAACTTTGCAAGCCACAACATCAGAGATAAACTGGACAAGTACATGCCATGCAAGAGAATTCCTAGCACCTTTCTAACCCACACAGTAAAGGCTTCCAAAACCAGAACCATCTTCTACAAACCCTTCTCATACTATAACATATTTCTCCCATGGGCACAAATGCTCTTATAGAAACTATAGAGATGAAATAATCCAACCATCACGTACCAGAATGAATTTGCTCAAGCATTCAGCAAAGGACTAGGACACTCAGTTGCCGGGAGGAGAATGTCTTCCACGAAATCCCATCACCAGCGTCTCAGCCCTGAACTTCACTGAAAACCTTCAGAATACTTTCATAAGTCTGGACGTTAAAATCATGGACTCAGTGGATATACTTGTTTCATTGTACATATTGATTTCTGTCCTCCAACTAACTGCTTCAAAGGTATTATTTCATGGGTTTAAAGCATCTTTTCTTTGCACTACGGCTAACAAATAGAATTTTCTCAGATAACTGATTA
>VZSC01009264.1:120847-131200 GCA_013398225.1 Steatornis caripensis | reverse complement strand
GGGGGGGGGGGGGTGGTGCGGTGCGGTTTATAGATGCATTTTTTATTGCTATGTCTTTAACTGCAATATCATCTTTGGTAAAAGGCAAGCTATATAATTCAAGAAAAAATATAAAATTACTGTCTTCTCACTAATATCTTCTTTACCTTCAGCCAATACATACTATGTGAAAGACTGTGACATTCCCTGACATAAGTGTTTCAGGCATGAAGGGGAACGTAGTGCTCTGCCTCTTTTCCTACTTGACTTAAATCATGATTTATTTCCTGTAGCCCACCTGTTGGTGGGCAGCAAAAGACAGAACAGTTGTCCACTTCTCTACATGCACCCTTCCTAAAGATGAAGTATAATATTTTAACTGTTACTCTTCTTTCTTTCTTTTGTTCCTATAATATTAATCTCTCTTTCTAATCTGTGACAGTCTTTTTCATTCAAAACTGATAGTACAGGCTTCACTTCTCCTGTTTTATTACATATATAGAAACCGTGAGGTGCAATACAGTTGTAGCAGCTGAACTCCATAACCAACAGTGAGAGGGAGACAGAAATCTCAACATGGAGATAGGAATTACCCCCTGGAGGTCAGAGTCTCCAGCTATTACAAAGCGAGCTACAGATGACTCCGTGCCATCAAGACATTGAAAGCTGGGCTGGAAAGAATGAGCTCTGTTACCTTTGTGCTCACTGAAATCAGGGGGAATGAAGGTTACATCATCGCTCCTTAGGGTGGCCTTGTTTGTTTACGAGTATTCTCATGTAAGGAGTGGCAACAGTCTTCCCACTTTAATAAGGCCTCAAGAGCAGATGAATATGGTCCAACTACCACACATGGTTATCAGCTGCTACAGGATTTTTTCTTCTCAAGTGTTTCAAAAAATACAATCATTGAAAGAAAATAACGAATTATAGCTTTTGTTTTTGTTGGTATCTCATTCTTCTCTTTCCTTCTTAATTTCCCATTACCTTTTTTTCCAGACTTTTTTTCTCCCCTGTCTGTTTTGATGCAATTTCAGCAAATCCAAGTCTTTTTCTTTTGAACACAGGGAGGGAAAAGAAACTTGCTACAGTGGTATAAACAATCTTTTCCAATTATAACTAGATTAAACTTCCACTCTTTCTTGTGTTTTAGCAGAACTGCAATGACAGACATCAGAGACAGAAAAAAAAATCCATCTAGCTGACGTTACTGTGCCATTGGTCTTCCAAAAATATTGCATATTAAAAAGCAGATTATTATTAGTACCATATCCCTTAACATATATCATACTGCCATACAAAACAAAGGATTTTAAAAACATAGATTCAGTGACTCTAGGAAAAGAAAAAGACATCAATGGCATGGAATGAGAAGAGTACAAGGAGAAATCAAGAAATGCTTTGAAAATACTGAAAGATTCTTAAAGTTGAAATAATCCAGCCAGACATAGAACAAACACTTCCTCCACTGTGTAACAAAGTGTTCAGATACCATGAAAGCTATCCTCATATTTTGAGGACTCTTTTTATTAGTTCAGTGCTAGGTGTTTATTACCTTCTGCAAGACATACTTAATAGCAGGCCAAAATGTCTTGAAGATAAACAAATGGAAAGAGTCTATGAATCTAAGTAATGCATTAAAAAAGACCAAAAGACTGATAGGCAGACATCCCTTCTCACTAAAAAAAATTTAAGTTTAACAAAATATTAGGAGACGACATTTTATCTGAGAGCTCCTTTCAGAGGAACTGTTTTATTTCCCCTCATGTTTATACTGTCTGCATGAAAGAATCCCTTCATTACCACTACAGAATGGGTTCATACAGCATTTTTAACAACATCAAATATTTCATTTTTAAGCTAAAGTAGTCAGCTGCTGAAGTATAATGTACTTGTTTTACAAATATGCATGGTTTTTGTTTAATTAGGCAATTAATTATTTGTGTCTTGACAATTAAAATTTTTACGAAATTGTTTTTTGATAAACAGAAAGCTCTCCCAAGCTCACTCTGTAGGCTACGTAAATGGTCAAAACCACCACAGCTTCCTAAAGGTGTTTCCCGATATGTGGCCACCTGGGTACCACAAGAGCGGTAAGAAAAATAAAAGTAAAGATAAGAATCTTTAATCTTTCTTTCTAAACAAATTGGTTATTTTCTTGAGTTAAATATTTCTTTGTTGTCACCACACTGAAAAGACATGCCTCTTCACTGTTGATATGAGTGACTCCAAGCCACTCTGACCAGAAAACTGACAATTTCATGGAGAAATATGGTTTTCTCAACATTCCTACATAATACACTGTTAAACTAAAACTTCTCTTTAGCAAAACTGCTCACTACTTTTTTTAATAGCCAAACCTATCTTTTTTCTCTTTTTGTCAGATTGTAAGGAAATAAACTTTTGCTGTTCTGTAAGAAAACCTTTCTGCAAAGGTGGCTTCTTTTACAAGCTTTAATTATCTGTGTGTCTCCACGTAGTCTGACCTGTAAAGACTCAAAGGATAGTGTTAAATCTAGGTCTTAAGTCTAAACGACCTCTGATGTAAATGCTCTCAGATACTGACGTACACTGTTGTTAGCATTCCATGCACAGCTCCTTTCCCCTGTTTAGTACCAACAGGTTTTCATACAAACTCAAAAGCTCAGTTGCACAGTATTTACTGTGGGAACATTCCTTTTAATTTAGAATACCTTTTCATAAAGTAACTCGAGAGGCAAAGAAGGAAGGAATAAATTGAGCGGCTTCCTTTCAGGAAGCCAAAGGGAAGCATGCTGGATGGCTTGCATGATTGTGTAATTCAAAATAAGGGAAGAATGTAGCAAAAAACCAGCTCACAATCCTAGAAAACTTGAAGAGCTCTAAATGTTGTTTCTAGAACTGTTATTTAATTTAAACAGTAATTTTACTGAGACTACTAAAGGGAATGAGTTAATTCAAAGAACTCAGTCCTGTACTCCTAGAACTAACAGTAAGGTGAATGGGCACTAATATACAGGGAGCTCAGCTCTTTGGTAGCTTTCTTAAGTCTTTCTCCTATATGTTTTCATTCACCTAATAAAGGTGAGAATAAACTCCAGATTTGCCTGCCTACATGCATGCAAGGGACTTACTTGCCTAAACACGTCTACTGCTATTTTAGATGTTTAGGGTCCACTGCTGGTCCTCAGCTGGCTCTCCAGAAGAGTGTAGCTCTCTTCTATGTCTTGCGTCATTTGCCAGCCTTATGCAAATATTTTGGATCTGCTTTGGTTTCTGAAACGGTCATACGCATTTGAATTTGGGCAGCTGAAGCTTTTTAAGCAACCATTCTAGTCAACAGATATGCAGTCCATACAGTCAGCAGATTCTGAAGGGGTTTTTTTTATCAGTATCAATTTAATGCAATTTAGCAACTCTACTTCAAAAGTCAGGTTGATGTTTCATGGCAAAGACAGTAGAAAAGGCAATCTAGACAGCAGTTGTGTTCTGACAGTGGTCTGTCATTCCCACAGCAAACCATGCATCATCTTCATTTATTTATTTACAGGACTACATACATATGGACTGGATCAAAGAAAATATGTAGGCTGAAGGTTTTTCCACTTAGGAAATTCATTGTTCTGTGAAGTCCTTTATGCATTCAGTCCATCTTTTCAACATCCTACTACATCTTTTTTGCCTTATGGAAATTAATGAGAAAATTTTTTTCTGTATATCAAGGTCACTATGCACTTAGAGCACTTCGAGAAAAGTTTAAAAGAAAGAGGGAAAACTAAGATTTTTGAGAAGTAACAGCTGATTTCAATTTATTTTCTACAATTATATTATCCTGCAGCATTTATTCTTCTTGCAGTCACTTGCAAAATAAAAGTATTTTGTAGCAAAATTGATTGAGCTTAGCTGACAAACCAAATCTTGTAAGCATAAGTGCTAAACAATTTTCCGAGACCAGAGTGCATATTAGCAAAAATAGTGGTAGTTATTTTGGTAGAAACATTTATAACATATTAGAACAATTTCTTTTCCTTGAGGGAATGGTTGTAGCATGTATTCTGCAAGAACTTGCTGGTGCTGCTTTATACAGTTTGATGCTGACGATTTTTGCACTGGTGCTGGAAGGATCTTGCTACCAGAATGGCAACTCAAGTTTCTCTGCACACTCAATAGCACTGTTCTGTAAAATCATTTATAACACAGACCATCTCTGTATATGCTGGCCAGAGATACATCCTGCTAGTGAGAACACTGTTTAAAAGAGTTCCTTTTGAAATGTTTCCAGGACAAGAATAGACCAAGCATTTTTTCCCCATTCTACTCATTCAAATTACAACTACAATTATTTTTTTAAGGAAATCATCTTGTTTTCAGAACGTAGTTCCCGCCTAGGTCAGAATACATCAGAAAGGGACAATATACTGCTGCACTGGCCCCGATGGTAGAGGCTAATGAGTTGTCGTCTACCTGGAGGCCAGTTACAAGTGTGTTGGGACCTGTCCTGTTTAATGTCGTTATCAATGGCATGGAGGAAGTGATAGAATACAGCTTCATCAGTCTTGCAGATGGTACCAAACTTGGGGGTGGGTATTAGTTCACATGCTGAAGGGCAGGGCTGCCTTTCAGAAGGACCTAGGCATACTGAAAGAATTGTGCAACAGGAACCAGGCTATTCACAGCGATGTGTGGTGGGAGAATGAGAGGCAACAGGCAAAAACTGAAACAAACTGAAAGAAACTGGATGTAAGGAGAAATTGGATGTAAGGACAACAGTCGGAGAGTGGAGCGTATTGCCCAGAGAAGCTGTGCTGTCTCTGTTCTTGGAGATTTTCAACACTCAAATGGAAAAAGCCCTGAACAACCTGGTCTGACCTCAAAGTTGCTCCTGTTTTGAGCAGGAGGCTGAACTAGGGAACTCCCGAGCTCTCTTCCCACCTGAATTACTCTGTGGGACAGTGATTGCATCTCTTCTCTCTTCCATCTATTTCTTGATATCCTAAACTTTCCATACTGACAGTATTTATGATGAATATTCTTCCAAAGATATTTTATAGTATTGTTCTTCTGCCTCAGTGGGGAAGGGGACAGAAGAAAAAAGCAAAACTATACAGAAGGTATTTGGTTCTAATAAATCAGTTTCAAACTGAAATAACCCCTTTCATTAGTAAAGCAGATTGATTATTAGATGTAACTGGATGTTCATCATGTTAGTTTTTTAGGGTTTTTCACTGTAGTTGAATGTCTTTGTGTATTACTAGATGATTTAGATTTCTCTCACACTCGTGATTTCATTTTGGCACACTTTATCTTTCAACATTTGGAGTAAATGTCATATCTGTCTCATCAGCTGTTTCTCAAAACATCCAAACCATTTCATTTCCCAGAGGCAAATAAAACAATTTTTCTTTTGGACTGGTAGAGTTATCTTTGCTCTTTCAATCTGTCACCAAATTCCTGTGCTCATTTTCATGTATTACCAAACTAATTGGACTCATCTACTGCATTCTCTCTGTTTTAGCTAAAACAGAAATGAAGGATAAAAAAAAATCATGAGAGGTTGGGGGCTGGGTGGGGGCATTCCATCTAATGTTTTCACTTCATACAGTGTTTTAAGTTTACATTTTTTCAGTAAGCTTTTATTCTCACACTAGTATTTTGATTTTCCTCATTACTGTCTTTCCATGAAAAAATTCTGACTAGTATTCTGTCACCTTATAAAAGATCGTATCTTAACTACTCTATTTCTTATTTCAGCAGAAAGTAACAGATTTTGATGCTTGTTTCATGTACTGTCTCAGCTGCTGTCTCTGTTTTTCAATCACACTATTGTGTCCAGGTGCAAAGCACAGGTAAAACAAACATGACATCAGCGAACACATATACAATCTGTCCTGTGAAGAAAAGGCCTCAGTCTTGCACCATCAGTTTGAATGAATGTTCTCAAATTCTGCCTTTTTAGCTTAGCTCTTCTCAGCAAAATCTAACTCGATGAAGATCTTATTTCCCACACACAAAGACAGAGTAAAGTCAATGAAGCAATTTCACTGATAAAAACTATTTAGTTGCTGGGTTTTTTTAGATCCAAAATATTAACTGACATAAGCTCAATAAATTTTTTATGAAGTGGCTTGGCAGTGTTCTGAGAGGTCCAAAGTTTACCTCTACTATGTTGGCAACATAACTTTTTTGTAACTGAATTTACAATATTAATTTTAGAAGGGCTTTTTTTAGTGGTAAAATTGTTCAATTTATACATACATCTTTTTAATTAAAGTTGGCCAAAAGTTTTGGCCTTGAAGATGCACCCTAAGATGTGCTGGGGATGTGTGGAGTTTCATATGGAAAGGTGGCTCCAGGCAGCAAATAAAACGTAGGAAAATGGGGACGGATTCTGTAGCTAGTCAGTAAGGATACTAACCTGAGATGTGAAAAAGATACATTGCAGTTCTTGGTTTTCTGAATTTGGAGTGAACAAGCTGGAAAACATTACTCTGAGCTTGTCAGAATCTGATTGGCATTTAGAAGTTGAAAAGGTTTTCTTCTTTGTGCCAAGGTGGAACAAAAACAAGATTCTGGAACCATGCAAACGACTGTGGAAGAGAACTGTCATCCCCAGGTCAGCTGTCCCTGATTAGGGCTGCTTCCTGACAGCTTGAAATGGAGTGTTTTAGCCAATAGCTGGATCTTCCTCCTGGGCTGCCAAATATTTTCTCATGGAATAGGCTTCACAGTGGACTGATTTGCCCCATCGCCGCCAATTTAATACCAACTTCTAACTTCAGGCTGAAAAGAGCGACCCTACAACAGCAATATGATCCAGAGTGTCATGTCAACATTACACTAACACTGAAATATTTTTAGGAAAAAGGGAGGAAGAAACTTCTTTGATCAGCAAATCTTTTGGTCACTCAATGACTACAAGTCACTGCTGCTTGAGAGAAAAGGACCAAAAAACCAGTATTTGAATCCACCAGCTGTTAAAATGAGGTTCTGAGGGATATCGTAGAATAATAGAACCATAGAATACCAGGGTGGAAGGGACCTAAAGGATCACCTGGTCCAACCTTTCTTGGCAAAAGCACAGTCTGGACAAGATGGCCCAGCATCCTGCCCAGATGAGTCTTAAAAGTGTCCGATGTTGGGGAATCCACCACTTTCCAGGGAGATTATACCAACGGCTTATTGTTCTCATTGTGAAAAAATTTCCTCCTGTGTCCAATCGGAATATCCCCAAGGAGTAACTTGTACCCATTACCCTNTGTGTGGAGTTTCATATGGAAAGGTGGCTCCAGGCAGCAAATAAAACGTAGGAAAATGGGGACGGATTCTGTAGCTAGTCAGTAAGGATACTAACCTGAGATGTGAAAAAGATACATTGCAGTTCTTGGTTTTCTGAATTTGGAGTGAACAAGCTGGAAAACATTACTCTGAGCTTGTCAGAATCTGATTGGCATTTAGAAGTTGAAAAGGTTTTCTTCTTTGTGCCAAGGTGGAACAAAAACAAGATTCTGGAACCATGCAAACGACTGTGGAAGAGAACTGTCATCCCCAGGTCAGCTGTCCCTGATTAGGGCTGCTTCCTGACAGCTTGAAATGGAGTGTTTTAGCCAATAGCTGGATCTTCCTCCTGGGCTGCCAAATATTTTCTCATGGAATAGGCTTCACAGTGGACTGATTTGCCCCATCGCCGCCAATTTAATACCAACTTCTAACTTCAGGCTGAAAAGAGCGACCCTACAACAGCAATATGATCCAGAGTGTCATGTCAACATTACACTAACACTGAAATATTTTTAGGAAAAAGGGAGGAAGAAACTTCTTTGATCAGCAAATCTTTTGGTCACTCAATGACTACAAGTCACTGCTGCTTGAGAGAAAAGGACCAAAAAACCAGTATTTGAATCCACCAGCTGTTAAAATGAGGTTCTGAGGGATATCGTAGAATAATAGAACCATAGAATACCAGGGTGGAAGGGACCTAAAGGATCACCTGGTCCAACCTTTCTTGGCAAAAGCACAGTCTGGACAAGATGGCCCAGCATCCTGCCCAGATGAGTCTTAAAAGTGTCCGATGTTGGGGAATCCACCACTTTCCAGGGAGATTATACCAACGGCTTATTGTTCTCATTGTGAAAAAATTTCCTCCTGTGTCTAATCGGAATATCCCCAAGGAGTAACTTGCACCCATTACCCCTCTTTTTTTTCCCATGTGATTCCTTGTAAAAAGGGAGTCTCCATCTTCTTTGTAGAGACCCTTTAAGTACTGAAACATGGTGATGAGGTCTCCCCTAAGCCTTCTTTTCTTAAGGCTGAACAAACCAAATTCTCTCAGCCTTTCCTCATACGGCAGGCTTCCCAGTCCTTTGATCATTTTGTGACCCTTCTCTGGACACGCTCCAGCCTGTCCACACCTTTTTTGTATAGGGGGGACCAAAAATGAGCACAGTATTCCAGGTGTGACCTGACAATTGCTGAGTAGAATAGAGTAACGACTTCTTTATCTCTGCTGATGATGCCTTTGTTGATGCAACCCAGCATCCTCTTGGCTTTCTTTGCTTCTTCAGCACACTGTTCACTTGTACTGAGCTTATTGTCCACCAGGGCTCCCAAGTCCCTTTCCACAGAGATGCTTTCCAGCCAGGGAGTTCCCAGCCTTTGCTGCACTCCTGGATTATGTTTTCCCAGGTGCAAGACCTTATACTTGTCCTTGTTGAACTTCATAAAGTTCTTGTTATCCCGCTCTTCCAGCCTATCCAAGTCTTCCTGCAGCATGGCTCTCTCTTCCGAAGTGCCCACTTCACCACTTAGTTTGGTATCATCAGCAAACTTCATCAGGATACACTTGATCCCATCATCCCAACCACTTGTGAAGTTATTAAACAAGGTTGGGCCCAATATCAATCCCTGGGGAATCCCACTTGTGACAGGTTGCCGGTTGGTGTCACGGTTTAAAGCTGGGCTGGCTATTAAATGGACAACAGATGCTCTTTGTTAACCTCTTCCCTCCCCAAAATAGCAGGGGGGGAAGAGAAAAGGGAAAGAGACTTATGAGTTGGAAAAGATAAAACAGCTTTAATCTAACCACAATAATAATGTATTATAATAATAGGAAAAAAGAATAATGAAATATATACAAATACACAAATATGTACAAAACCAGTATCAACCTCCCCCCCCACCCCCGATGACGAATACATTACCTGGACGCTGGAGGGCATGNGAAAAGCAAAGTTAGTAAAAGAAAATTGGTTCTATCCTGGCCCAAACCAGGACTGTTGGAAAAAGAGCCATTTGCCACCACCCTTGGGGTGCAGCCTGTCAGCCGCCCCAGCTGACCCACCTACTGCACAGACCGCTTGTCTGGACCGCAACACATCAGTTTCTCTATGAGGAGGCTGTGGGGAACTGTATCGAAAGGCTTGGAGAAATCCAGGTAGACAATGTCCACCACTCAATTCACATCAACTGAGCAGGTTACTTTGTCATAGAAGGTGATCAGGTTTGTCAAGCACGATTTGCCCTTGATGAATCTGTGCTGGCTTTTCCCAATCACATGCTTAATTTGCCTTGTGATAGCCCCCAGGAGGATTCACTCCATAACTTTCCCAGAGACTGAAGTAAGACCAATGGCCCTATAATTTCCTGGATCCTCCTTTAAGCCCTTCTTATAGATGGGGGTGACATTAGCCTTCTTCCAGTCTTCTGGGACATCTCCTGATCTCCATGACTTCTCAAAGATAATGGAAAGCCAGCTCTCTTAACACCCTCAGAAAATGATGTATGGTCCCATCGATTTGTAGGGGTTCAAGGTCCTGTAATAGTTCGCATAACAAACTTTCCTTCACTGATGGTGGGTTTATGTTTGCATCAACCTGGATTTTTGTTCCCAAGGTCAGGGGCCCAACACTGTTGGTAAAGGCAGAGGTGAAGAAGGTATTGAGAACCTCTGTCTTTCCAGTGGTTTTGGTGACTAATTCACCTCTCCTGTTTAACAGTGAGCCAACATTTTCCTTCTGTTTCTGCTTGTTGTTTACATACCTGAAGAACCCTTTCTTGTAGTTTTTGACATCTCTGGCCAATTTCAATTCAGGCATTCCTAACTGCATCTTTGCATGCCCTGGCAATATCCTTGTAGTTCTCAATGGGTATTCGTCTGCTCTTCAATCTCTGGTATGTTTCTCTTTTGGTTTTGAGCGGACCCAGAAGCTTGCCCTTAAGCCAAGTGGGTCTCTTGCTCCACNGAAATATATACAAATACACAAATATGTACAAAACCAGTATCAACCTCCCCCCCCACCCCCGATGACGAATACATTACCTGGACGCTGGAGGGCATGCCCTGGGAAAGTCCCGGACTGTACTCAGCAGCAGGCAGGAGCTGGATTCAGGAATGCAAGGATC
>VZSC01009264.1:71726-120679 GCA_013398225.1 Steatornis caripensis | reverse complement strand
GAAAAGCAAAGTTAGTAAAAGAAAATTGGTTCTATCCTGGCCCAAACCAGGACTGTTGGAAAAAGAGCCATTTGCCACCACCCTTGGGGTGCAGCCTGTCAGCCGCCCCAGCTGACCCACCTACTGCACAGACCGCTTGTCTGGACCGCAACACATCAGTTTCTCTATGAGGAGGCTGTGGGGAACTGTATCGAAAGGCTTGGAGAAATCCAGGTAGACAATGTCCACCACTCAATTCACATCAACTGAGCAGGTTACTTTGTCATAGAAGGTGATCAGGTTTGTCAAGCACGATTTGCCCTTGATGAATCTGTGCTGGCTTTTCCCAATCACATGCTTAATTTGCCTTGTGATAGCCCCCAGGAGGATTCACTCCATAACTTTCCCAGAGACTGAAGTAAGACCAATGGCCCTATAATTTCCTGGATCCTCCTTTAAGCCCTTCTTATAGATGGGGGTGACATTAGCCTTCTTCCAGTCTTCTGGGACATCTCCTGATCTCCATGACTTCTCAAAGATAATGGAAAGCCAGCTCTCTTAACACCCTCAGAAAATGATGTATGGTCCCATCGATTTGTAGGGGTTCAAGGTCCTGTAATAGTTCGCATAACAAACTTTCCTTCACTGATGGTGGGTTTATGTTTGCATCAACCTGGATTTTTGTTCCCAAGGTCAGGGGCCCAACACTGTTGGTAAAGGCAGAGGTGAAGAAGGTATTGAGAACCTCTGTCTTTCCAGTGGTTTTGGTGACTAATTCACCTCTCCTGTTTAACAGTGAGCCAACATTTTCCTTCTGTTTCTGCTTGTTGTTTACATACCTGAAGAACCCTTTCTTGTAGTTTTTGACATCTCTGGCCAATTTCAATTCAGGCATTCCTAACTGCATCTTTGCATGCCCTGGCAATATCCTTGTAGTTCTCAATGGGTATTCGTCTGCTCTTCAATCTCTGGTATGTTTCGCTTTTGGTTTTGAGCGGACCCAGAAGCTTGCCCTTAAGCCAAGTGGGTCTCTTGCTCCACCTGCTTCCCTTACTTTTAAAAGGGATAACTGTTTTTGTGCTTCCAGGAGAGCATTCTTGAAAAACTCCCAGTACTTGCTAGCCCCTTTATCCTCCATGGAAGCCTCCCACGGAATCCCTACCAGCTGAGCTTNATCCTCCTTTAAGCCCTTCTTATAGATGGGGGTGACATTAGCCTTCTTCCAGTCTTCTGGGACATCTCCTGATCTCCATGACTTCTCAAAGATAATGGAAAGCCAGCTCTCTTAACACCCTCAGAAAATGATGTATGGTCCCATCGATTTGTAGGGGTTCAAGGTCCTGTAATAGTTCGCATAACAAACTTTCCTTCACTGATGGTGGGTTTATGTTTGCATCAACCTGGATTTTTGTTCCCAAGGTCAGGGGCCCAACACTGTTGGTAAAGGCAGAGGTGAAGAAGGTATTGAGAACCTCTGTCTTTCCAGTGGTTTTGGTGACTAATTCACCTCTCCTGTTTAACAGTGAGCCAACATTTTCCTTCTGTTTCTGCTTGTTGTTTACATACCTGAAGAACCCTTTCTTGTAGTTTTTGACATCTCTGGCCAATTTCAATTCAGGCATTCCTAACTGCATCTTTGCATGCCCTGGCAATATCCTTGTAGTTCTCAATGGGTATTCGTCTGCTCTTCAATCTCTGGTATGTTTCTCTTTTGGTTTTGAGCGGACCCAGAAGCTTGCCCTTAAGCCAAGTGGGTCTCTTGCTCCACCTGCTTCCCTTACTTTTAAAAGGGATAACTGTTTTTGTGCTTCCAGGAGAGCATTCTTGAAAAACTCCCAGTACTTGCTAGCCCCTTTATCCTCCATGGAAGCCTCCCACGGAATCCCTACCAGCTGAGCTTTGAGCAAGCTGAAGTTGGCTCTTCTAAAATCTAAAACCTTTTTCTTCGTACTAACCTTCAGCATGCTCAGCAGGATCCCAAACTCCACAATATTGTGATCACTGCAGCCAAGGCTATTACTAACTGAGATATTACAAAGCAGTTTTTCTTGGTTTGTGGGCAGCAAATCCAAGAGTGCCTCATTCCTGGCTGGCCTATCTAACATTGGTACCAGAAAACAGTCCTCTAAGCATTTCAGGAACTTGATTGATGACATGTGAACTGCTGTATTGTTCTTCCAACAAATGTCTGGGTAGTTAAAGTCACCTATAAGAACCAAGTTCCTTTGACCTGAAGCTTGCTTAAGTGTCCCAAGTATTGCTTCGTTGGCCTTATCACCTTGGTTTGGAGATTGCTAGTGGATGCTTACTGTAAGATCCCCCTTGAAGATGACTCCTCTGATCTTGACTCAGAGGTAGTTGATAGGGCTTCCACAATTGCCATAGTTGAATTCTATACATTCAAGGTTCTCCTCAACATAAAGCACAACTCCTCCACCTCTGCTTCCCTGCCTGTTGTTACGAAACAGCCTATAGCCATCCGTCGTGATCCTCTAGTCATGTGAGTTGTCCCACCATGTTTCAGTTGTTCCTATGATATCATAACTTTCTGACTGGTCACAGAGCTCCAGTTCCTCCTGTTTGTTCCCCAGACTGCATGCATTGTTATATATACGTACTTCAGGTGGCTGGTCTTCTGGTACACATCTTGGGAGGCAGCTGAGGAACATTTGTCGCTGCTCTGATAGGCCTGGCTTGTTCCTCAGTTGATTGCAATGGTGTGAGTGTTGCCACTTTGGACCCTGCCCCCCGAGTCCTTCAGTTTAAAGCCCACCTCATCAAATTGACAGGCCTGCTGTCAAAGATTCCCTTGCCTCTTCTAGACAGGTGGATCCCATCCCTCCCTAATACGCTATAGTTATCAAAGAATGTCCTATTGTTATAAAAGCCAAAACCCTCATGAGAGCACCAGCCACTAAGCCAGAAGTTGATTTGCATTATACGGCTATTTCTAACTGTACCATTTCCTCTAACTGGTAAAATGGACGAAAAGACAACTTGGACACCGCCACTACCTTTCATTTGCACCCTCATGGCTTTGTAGTCTTCCTTGCTTCTGCTCATGTCCAGGCTTGCAGTGTCATTCATGCCCACGTGAAAGAGTGGCAATGGATAGTAGTTTGTGCTCTTGACAAGTTGTGGCACCCTCTCAGCAACATCTTGGACCTTAGTTCCCAGAAGGCAGCATGCCTCTCATGACTCTCTGTCAGGCTGGCAGGTGGGTGCCTCAGCACCCCTCAACAGAGAGGCATCCACTACAAGCACTTGTCATTTCCTTTTGCAGTAACCATTCTGTGCTGCTGGTAGTTTCTCCTTGCAGACCTTGCTCATGGATGTCCACAGCTGTTAAAACTTCATATCTGGTTTTGGTTGTAATGCTAGAGGATGAGGACTGAAGCAGAGTCCTGCTTTCGTGGGTCACTAGGGTCCAAGGTGCCCCATTCTCTGGGGTGCTCACCCCAGGAGCATGGTTCTGAAACAGTCTATCTATCTCCATCTTGGACCCTCTAATACTGCACAGCCTTTTAATTGTTTCCTGAAACTTGGCCACCTGACACAACAGATCATCAACCTGTGCACATCTTTTGCAGATACTTACCTTTTCTCCAGGAGAAGGGTCTGGGCACTCGTTGTAACCTATGATCGGTACTGAAGTTGCCTCTAGATATAAAATGATGAAAAGTAAGTCAAAATAGCTCAAGGTAGTCAAATGGCATATTTTAAAATAAATGTTGGCATATGCTATTCTGATTACTATCAGGTAGTGGCTGTTGTGCAGAACTCCATATGACTCCCAGAAAATGACATTTTTACTGTCCGGATTTATAAATGTGAATATCTAGCTACTCATTTCAAAATTAGACTTTGTTACACCCAAAAATAAGCTACATTTCTATACACACTCTCTCACTACCTGTAAGGCAATGATCTGTTTCACAGATATTTCCTAGATGGATCCATCAGACATTAAAGTGGCTAGTGCTGTACCACTGCTTAATGATTTTTGCACAATTTACCTGAGTTGCTGTACTTGCAAAGAACTCACGGTTGTGAATATTTGAGCTGTATTTGTCAGTATGTGTTACATATTTGCTGCACTTGCAGTGCTCAGAGGATTTGAGATCTCACCTTGGTCTTTGTCTGAAACACAAATTGGATGTTCTTGTTGTATATCTGTAATGTTAGATAAATCACAGGAATATATTGCTATAAAAACAGGGCAAATATCCTCATATTTTATGTATTTGCTGTGTACATAAATACAAATTTAGCTATTGAAAAAATGAACACAATGTATCCCAGAGACAATAAATCTGACTGAACACTTTTTCTAAAAGACACAATTTCAATCTGCATCATCCCTTACAAGGTTTATAACGAGCACACATTTTTATTATGCATCTACACAATTTACAAGAACTTTCATTATGAGGCCTCATTCATTGTACATATTCAGCAACCTATGTAAGAGAGTATTGAAAAGAGAACATAAACAAAGTACATGTGCAGGTGGTACATAGCCCACTGCACATCTTAATGTGCAGTGCTGGGGACTTTAGGCACTTCTGTATTGCGTCAACTATGGTCAGCATACCAAGTGTACATCCACCTAGACCTAAGTAACACAAAATATAAAGCTCAGAGATACATATTCCCTTCACTCCTGAGTTAGTGTGACAGGATCTTGGGTCTGGAAACAGTTCTTGTGGGAAAATACTGAAAACTCTTTTTGTTTAAGGACTGAGTGAATGATCTTGGTTCAATAATTCTCCCTACTAAAGTGATTTAGACCCTGTATTTTGTCAGAGAATGCCCTACTCTGATGGTACTGTTAGGTTGGAGGATAGAGGAAGTAAAAGGAGAAAAAAGCTTTTTACTCAGCATTGCTGGATCTCAAATTGAAGCTCCATTCAAATCCCTCTGTAGACATACATTCCAGCCCATAAATTTTGGCTTAATAATTTGACTATGCATCTCAGTCATATAATGATATAAACGCTAAAACCCAAACTGGGCTGTTGTGTCATAGAAACATAGAATTGTTTAAGTTGGAAGGCACCTGACATATCTTCTGTTTCCAAACTCACTGCCATGAGCAATGACACCTTCCACTAGACCAGGTTGCTCAAAGCCCCATCCAACCTGGCCTTGAACAGTTCCAGGGAGGGGGCATCCACAACTTCTCTGGGAAACCTCTTCCGGTGTCTCACCACCCTCACAGTAAAGAATTTCTTCCTAGTATTTAATCTAAATCTACCCGCTTTCAGTTTAAAACCTTTACCCCTTGTCCTATCACTACATGCCCTTGTAAAAAGTCCCTTTCCAGCTCTCTGGTAGGCCCCCTTCATGTACTGGAAGGCTTCAGGCAGATCGGTCCCAACTCTATCAGCCTGTCTTCATAGGAGAGGTGCTGCAGCCCCCGATCATCTTTGTGGCCCTCCTCTGGAACTGTTCCAACAGGTCTATGTCATTTTTATGTTGGGGCCCTAGAGCTGAACACAGTACTGCAGGTGGGGTCTCACGAGAGTGGAGTGGAGGGGGAGAGTCACCTCCCTCCATCTGCTGGCCATACTTCTTCTGATGCAGCCCAGGATACAGTTGGCCTTCAGGGCTGCAAGCACATATTGCCGGCTCATGTTGAGCTTCTCATCAGCTAGTGCCCCCAAGTCCTTCTCAGAGCCACTCTCAATCCATTCTCCACCTAGCCTGTTATTTGTGCTTGGGATATCCATGTTGTCCATGTATCCATGTTGCACAAGGTAGGGCTTTAGAGTGGTACTAGCTTAGATCCTGAGAACAGTACGGTCCTACAGTATGGTCCTATGAGTGTGACTGTGCAGCCCCAGTGATATGTTCTGCTTCTCAAGAGACCTAAACATTACAGAGTCTGTGCAAAACTGACACAGCTACTTTGCTTTGTGTGTAAAAGTAGCCTGTACAAGATCAACACCTGCTGCGCAATGTAGATATGCCCTAAGATTCTCATTAACAAGTGGGATTACTCAAACTAAATACTTTCGCATTGAAGTGCCTGCTTCCAGGAAATGCCTCAGCAACATATGAAAGACTGCAATCTCAAGTACAGATTCCTATACAGTGGAATCATAGCAAAAATAAAATTATGAGAGAGGAAAAAGTCATTGCTCATTTATAACAGAATTTCCTGTCAAATATGAGGAATACATACTAATAGGAAATTTTGTTTCATGGTGGGTCCTGGCATTCTTGCTGGCTTTGTAAACTAGATTTAGTTCTAGTTTCTCTAATATCTGATAAAAATCTGAAGCCTCTACTGCATTCAGTATTGTATAGCAAACAAAAGTTAACAGCAGGTAGAATGGGTAGGTATACATCTCAAAGCCTCTGAAGGGAGTGATATTAATCTCTCCCTTAGTGTCCCAGTCAGCTCTCCTCTGTATCTTCCAGTTGCCCTAGCTTGCCGGAAGGAGGAAACAATGAGTACTTTGCAAGTGGAGCAAGAATAATTACTACAGACACCTCATCTGAGTCCATTTTGCAAGTTTACCTCAGCTGGAAGAAGACGGCTCCCTGTTGGGTTACTCTCTCTCCCAGTTAGCTGTTTCAGGTTTTTGTTTTTTTTTTTATTTCAAACAAAGAAACAGATAGCACCAAGAGGAAAGAAATCCCAGTCGCCTGAAACAAGATAGATTCTTTTATGCATCCTGTTTTGCTTGGCAGAGGCTGCTTTAAATATTTAAGCAACTTTACACAACCATAAACCACTATAATCTCAGGTTTAGAGTAGACATTTAGAGCTACCGTTTTCTGGAGCCAATTTGAGAACAAAGAAGGTTTACCTTTTTTCAGTCTATATCGTTACCACTGACAGCATCAGTCCTCTTCTCCTTTACAAGTGTAAATCTGCAGCTTTGTTGAAATTAATGGCTCTGCCCAGCACATTGTTAATCTGCAAGGAGAATCAGATTCTGGGTATCTACAGTAATAAAACTTGTAAAGCGATGGAGAGCTTAATTACCACTTCAGACTCCTTCTTCCTTCTAGAATGCAAATAGAATGATTCATTGGCACATGGTATGCCAGGTAAGGTTGGCTGTAGGAGAGCAGACAACAACAGCAATCCCTGGTCAGCCTGGTAACCAGCATCTTGGCCACATGCTACTTCATATTATTTAAGGGAAATCAGATGTTACAGATCTCGTTTTTTATTAGAGATATTGAGATAAGTGATGGGCAGCAAGAAGTGTATGTTTTCTTAATTATACTGTGAGTTTTCTTTCTAATGGTATCCTGCCAGTAAATGCCATACAAAGCTGATGACATGTGATCCAGGATGAGGCACAGATGCACTTTTATAGAACAGTGGTACATGTGTAGCACTACATATATAGAACACATGCATTTGATTTCGTAAATACTGCACTGCCAAAGGCAATCACTATTTTTTTAAACCTTACACAGCCAGAGAAGTACTGTCTGTTTTGGAGGATTCTGGCATTCCCATTCCCAGCGAAACTGTAATTAATGTGCTAGATACTACATGCAAGTTTGCAACCGCTATTGTATAGGCATTTATACTACCACTGAGACTGCCTTTGCACTCAGCAAAGCTAACCACTACATTCTCCACCATCCATAAATCTACCTCTTTCCAGTGCAAGTCTAGACATCAAATCTGGGCGTAGAGCTGGATTCATTCAGTAGATCCTCCTCTTGCTCTCCAAGCGGATAATCTGCTTTGAGGACATGACTTAGTCTACTTCAAATTGTTCAAACATTGTCCCAAAAGAAAACGGGAATATAAACAGGAATATACTGAGAAATTCTTCTTCCTTCCGTTTTGCTTCTTCTCAACAGTAAACAAGAAGCATCAAAGGAACCCTCCTGACCAACATCAAAAGCCTAACTTTTTACTGAAGAGAACCCAAAATTAAAACCGTTTCAATTTGTGGTCAGTGGAAAAACCTCTTTTTAAAGCATTTTAAAAGTTTTCTCTGCTTTTTACAAACCAAACATTTTACACTATAGCAAAAGTTTTAATTCAGTGCTGCATTAATCTTTATTAACCTTAAAATGGGAAAAATAAAATAGTTGTAATCACCACAGCAAAGAAAAATAAAGAGAAAACCCTTCACAGCCCTGTGACTGTGGCCTCTGGTCTCTGCTTTTTTCTGGTTTCAGTGGCAGATAAGGCAGAAAATTATTTCTTGGCTAATAGCAATAAGGACAAAACATAAATAAGTATCCGGTATACAGCAAGTTAAGAATGTTTTCTATGCTAATCTGCGTGCCAGCAAGGAGTCAGTTAGTGGGAAAAAAAAAAAGGAGAGGGGTGGGAAATAAAGACTGATCTTTAAAGACAAAGCACCAAAGGACTCCATGACTTAGATTCCAACCCTGCAAGTTTCAGTGAGTGCAGTAACTGTCCATTCTCCAGATGGTAAACCACCTGATAACTGTTTACAGGGCTATTTTTAGCAGTGACAGGAACCAAGCGGGAGGATTTTAGCCTTGGAAGATTCTTTGCTCAATGTAATAGGCATCTGTTTGCTACTACATCAGCATCAAAAGCAATGAAACAGTGTGTGAAGAGGGCTTTGGGAGGTACCCCTTATTTCCAGGCAGCTATCAGTGGCACAATGAGTTATTCATGGCATTCCTGTCCAGATTCCTAGATTCCCTAAGGAGCAGTTATCTCACCACGTCAGTATTGATCTTTCCCGTGCCCCCAGGTGCAAGCTGGGGCCCAAATCCTGCTGCAAGGAGCTCCTGGGGGACCACCTCAGCTCTCACCCTGGCCCTTGAGAGGTCTTTCCCTGAACCCTAAAGAGTTAATAAACAAATAGCCTGCTAGCCACACGGGAGCTTCCTGTCTTTACACGGCCTTCTCACCCTCCGTAGGGCCAGTAGCCCAGGGGTACTGTGATGGGCCCCTCAGGCCCCTGGAGGGGGGTAATAGCTGGAGCCCACACCTCCACCCTGCGCCAGAGACAGCGCAGTGAAAAAGGCTTTTCCCTAAAGCACAGGCTCAGGCCCTTGGCAACCCTCCCCAGCCCAAGCCATTGGGCCTGGTAGGGGAGAGGGATGGGATTACAGGCAAAATAAACAAAGGGGCGTTAGAGTTATATAACAGAAACAATAAGAGACTGAAATTATTAAATCTGAAGGTGAGAGTTGGGGGAATAGGAGAGTTGGTCTGGCTGCCAGGAAAGCCAGCCTGTTTGCACAGAGCTGCGGGAGTCTCCTGTACCCAAACAAGACACGGGTACCAGCCCCAGAACCGCCTGCAAAGCATCTGGAAGGTCTCAACCCAGCCAGCAAGCTTGCAGATAGCAGAGGGGAAGCTAGCACGGAGCAAGTTAATGGGGAAAGAAATAACCCCCTCTCTGCATCTTCTACAAGACCTTGCTGTGTGCAGCAGCAGTTCAGTGATCGGCAGTTGTCGCCTGGGAGAAGTATCGCAAACCAGCGGGGCTGCTCATAGGAAGAGTAGTGTCTTCTAGAGGAAAACAAGTCTTCCCTGTATTTACCAGCCACATTTTTGAGAAGCATGTTGGTGAGCTTTTGAGGCAACTCATCTGAAATTAGAAATGGCTGTGTCTTCCTGGCTTCACCAGGTTTCTGGATATGGGAGTCAACCCACGAGGTTCTACCTCTCGAACCCTTATGCAGGTAACAGTTGCGTGGTGAGGATGTCGCCTATGGCATAGCAGTGCTCTCACAGTCAGAGCTGCTGTTGCTAATGTCGAACCAGCAGCTGTTCTCTGCTGGTGGGCTTTGAACTCTCCTTTGCCAGCAGGTATCTCGCAGATATCTCATGGTTACCCTCCAGCTACTGCTTGGTTTTAACTCCTCCTTTGGATAGGTCACGAGGAAGAGTGACTTGGGTTGTGCCAAGACCTGAAATGGGGGACTGGTGTAAATGGCAGCTAGCCAGCAGTGAGGAGACATCTGGGATAAGACAAGGCGCTAAGGTGTGTTGTACATAGTTATGAAACTATTCTACCTTTGTTTTCTGTGTAACGTTATATTTTTAAGAACCATGCCTGCCTGAGGAGACAGTAGTTGTTTTGTTCTCTGAATTGCTGTAGCCTCGGGGTGTCAAAGTCATTTAGCACAGAGGGCTGAATTCCACGTTAAATTATGGTTCATGGGTCACAGTATAAATATATGAATTGCATACTTTCCAGCAAAACAGTATCCCAGTGATGTCAGTGGAAGTTCACAGAGAGATTGGCATCACTCAGCTATACAATTTGCTCCCTTTTAAGATTGCAGCTGTCCGATCTCCATATTTCCCTCTTCCTGCCAACTCCCAATTTCAGTTCCTTGAGAGGCGTACTTCTGCCTCTTCCCTGTTGCTTGCTGAAAACAGCCAGCAGTGATGCAGGGAGATTCATCAACCTGGGAGCACTTCAGGCTGCCAAGTGGACGTGGGTATCTATCTCCTATCAGATAGGGAGCCATGCTTGGAAGCTTTTCTTTGTAACCAGGAAGTCTAAAAAACGGAAGCAGGATTTTATATCCTGTGTCGCTGGATATGGCCTACGGGGTATGTTTTCATCTCCTTATTGAAGTGTGAACAGAAACAAACTCACTCCTCTTAGTAACTGGATGACTTTATTTCTGTAGCCCTCAACCTATATGAATCAAGGACACGTACATGAAAGAAAAATACTTCCACAAACACTAAAGTCTGTTCGCTTGTAGATTTGTGCCCTGTGATAGTTTCGCTTTGCTATGCAAAAAGGTTCAGCCTTTGCCTACTCCTTTCTGACTGAAATTTTCGCAAGCCTCTCCCACGTGGACCCTCTGGTGTGTAACAGTAAGATAGATCATGCTCAGCCTCACTCTTTATCTCTCTAGTTGCATATTTCCATAAAATTGTAACATAATTATTTTGAGCCCTTTCCCCCACTTTGTTTGAAGTCATTCAACATATGTAACAGAATACAGTTGGTTTGTTTGGAAGGGAAACACGAATGAGAGCAGGAAGGAAGGAAACAAAAAGGAGGACATAAAACTCTGTGGCATGACTAGTTACTGTTCGTCCTGCTCTTAAGACACTCTAAATGTTAACATTAAGGTTGGGCTGCTGCTCCCTGGCACACAGCACGAGTTGCCTTGCACATAAAAGAATGGCTGACTTTCCACATGGGGACGCGTGCTTGCATAAATCTCCGTATATTCATGTCCTTAAATCTCAGCTTCAACCCTCCATCTTCCTCTGCTCATCCCATCCCCTCCTCCCTTTCCTCATGTGGGATACGGATGTTGTGAGAAGATGTTGAGATTGGAACATCGATTTTCTATTCTCCCTCACAAATGAGCAGGAGATTGCTTTAAAAGGTATTAAATGGACACAGGTGGGACTGTAAACTTAAGTGCCTCCACATGGACCATCTGCTGCATGTTCTCCAGTTCCTGTTATCTTTATAGCAGAACTTGATCTTTTAACCCCTTCACAACTGCCACCTCAGTATTTGTGAGAAGAAGATGTGCGATGCCTTTTCTTTGATGTTCAGAGAAGTCACAATAGATCTCTGTGATGTGACTGGCATATGGCATAGTGCTTTGAGCTGTGGTGTGCTTAGCAATTTGCACAGGTGGGTGGGGGAGGAAGACGAGTGTTGTCCAGGTGTTCCCAGTCTTGCTACAGATAAGAGGATTCCAGATGTACCACAATACATTGAATATCCTCATTCTNATAGATCTCTGTGATGTGACTGGCATATGGCATAGTGCTTTGAGCTGTGGTGTGCTTAGCAATTTGCACAGGTGGGTGGGGGAGGAAGACGAGTGTTGTCCAGGTGTTCCCAGTCTTGCTACAGATAAGAGGATTCCAGATGTACCACAATACATCGAATATCCTCATTCTCCCTCCTTCTCTCCTCCCTCCTGCACTCCCCCCGCCCCAGGAAATGTCTGTCTTGGGGGAAGAACACAATTGTGGAGATATTCCAAGCTAGCTAATATAATCTTAACCATTTGGGGTTTAAAAGAAATGATTTCTAAATGCTTGCTCTGGTCCCAAAGCAAGTGATTTTTCCTTTCACCTACTTCAAATCCATTCCTTCTCTCCTTCTCCTGCTTCTTCTAAGCCTTCTTGCTTTCAAGTTTAGGTACAAAATAGAAACATGGCCCCTGTTAATGTCTATTTAACCTCTTCACTGCTGCCTCTCACCACTCTACAGCATTTGTGCAACAGAGCTGTGTGGCATTTTCCTTTGAAGTCCTAATGAAGTCACAGTGGATGCTCATGCTGGAGCTGCAAGCTGGCTGCCAGGTGAAGCATTCACATGTCTTTTCCATGTGCTCAGCCTGAAAAGAAAAGGAAAAATTGTCTGAAGGCACACAAAACACGTAGCTCCAGACTGCTTTTAATGTACAATGAGATTGAAAGCTGTAGACTCAAAATGAGTTTTAATACCAGCTGCTGAGTGTACCTATATGCTAAAACTGTTGATGCCATGTGCATGAGATCATTCACAGCTGGGGTGGTGAACGGAGACAACATGACACGACATAAAATAAGGAAGAGCTGTATTGGTGGAAACCACAGGGTTTTTAAAGCTGGGAGTTGTACTGTATGGGAGGTGACCCAACAAGACGATCTTGTGTAGGCAAGGTCCAGCGTCAAACAATGGGAGCAACAATAAGCAGACCTGATTCTCAGCTATCTGCGTGTATGCTAAGTGCACGCAAAATATCACTATCCTTATTAGCAGTCTTACAGCCCCTTGTGCAGTTGTTCATGCTGAAACAACCGGACAAGGAAATGAGCAACCAGGATGAAACAAATATTCCCAAGAAAAATGAGAATTATCTCAATTGTCTTTCTTTGAAAACCTGTGTCAGTGCCCCTCAATCTGCTCTTTCTTTGCCAGGAATTAGGATTGTGTGTTGCTCTGTTTCAGTACATCCAGTACTGTGGTAAGCACCTGTCTTGTTCTTGTAGTTTTTAGGAATTGATTGGCTTCCTGGGACAGGGATTGAAAACGTAGTAAGTGCATGCTGATCCGAAAAAATGTCCCTTGGCCTATATGTTCCCTCTGCATGTGACTCAAACAAGAGTAGGTGAAACTCTTCCATAAAATGGCAGTGGTTTTGGCATTTCAACAAATTCTAATTGATCTGCCAGTTTCCCCCACCATCTGATGGTGACCTTTTCCAACAGGGTGGTTTCAACAAAAGCTATGGAATAAAAATCCGTATGTTTGCATTTTTAAGACATCATTGCTACTTTTATAAAAGGTGTTGGGACAGGACCAGGGTCTGATATCAAAATAGTCCACTCCATCCTGTCTTCTCAGAGCTCCTGAGCTGCTATTAGATGTTTTTAACTACACCCTAAGCGTCTTGACATACTTTGCCTTGCTGCTCACGATGTGCAGGAGCCTCCCATAGTCTTTTCCTGTGTGCTCTCTCTGCTTTGGATTCATTCCACTTCTGCTCCAGGCTTCTTCCTGTTGTGCCATTTCCCTTCTTTCCTTAGTCTTTCAGTTTAGTAAAACACCATCTAACAAAACCCTACCCCAGCAGTTTAAGAAAGTGCTGCTTCGTCTTAGAGAAAAATGAACAAGTGAATAACCAAACATCCTTAAACTGAGAAGACTTATGCAAACCATCACGCCGCTCAGTATGTATTCCATCGCTTCTCTCCAGCCCATTGTCCAACTTGTTTACTTAGATCACAACTCTCTTTCGGATAATAAATCTCTTGCTATGCCCATACTTACCAGCAATGGCACACCATGGCACTCTTTGGGTCCCTGCAGCACCCACTCCTGATGCTTCTTAGAGCAGTCCCACCGTTCATCTGGAACATGTGGCTGGGCTGAAGTTCACTGGGGAACAAGGATGCGGCCAGTGCCTGCTCCTGGAGTGGGGACTTGGAGGAGTTTCTGGGCTTCGCAGCCTAGATGTCTCCTCTGCTACTTTCTGTGCCCAGAACAATGGCATTTTTCTTAATTGTTCTCACTTGGCCCCTTGGCAATCTTGTCATTTGAAGAAATAATTCTCTAAGAACATATGCCTGGCTATCATTCGCATGAGCATTTCAGATTTTTAACAGCTACGTCTGTGCTTTTGGTTTACTATTAGAAAAAACCCATATTATTACGTAAATGACAGTTATGTTTTAAAAAATTTTGCTGTTTCTGGGTAATAAATGGGACAATGTTTCCAGAAGTGTATTTAAAACACAAAGAAATTACTGTGGCTGTCCTGAGAGACAGCATTCCCAAAGAGAGGGAATAATAATTCAAGATAATTTTGAGCGATAACTTGTAATGAAACAAGCTTTAGTGGGAAGTGAAGAAGTACCTCCCTTAATGCAAACCCTACGAGAGGTGGCGAAGCCTCCTGTTCTTTGTGGTAAATGCCTTAGGTCAAAAAAAGCTTAGTTTGTAGAGGGACGCATAATTTTTATTGTGCTCCTATCCTGAATCCTGGCCCTTTTAACTGTAACAAAAATTCTAAGCCAACCCGTACTTTTTGGATTACTTTAAAACCAATCACAGCACTTTCCTTAAAGCACTTTATTTTGAATAGGAATAGGCCCATGAAAGGGCTCTGATATGGGCTGAAACTAAATCAGTTTCAAGGAAATTCAGCTGGAAGCACACTAATGCAAAGGCTTCCCAGGCAAAGCAGCACAGGCTTCTATTCTGCAGGCTGTCTCCGCCCCTAGCTAAAGTGCACCAGGACTGTCTGAGATCCTTTAACCCTTGCGCTGCAGCATTGCTTCACCAGTAAGATTCAGGTGAAGAAAAAAAAAAAGCATGTTTTCTTTCAACGGGATCCTGTATAGCATACAGTTTTCATCTAGTCAGCTGGGTAGAGGATGGAGGCTTTCTTTTTGGCTTTCCCAGACTTTAAGCATTGAATTGCAATACCAGTTCAACTCCTGAGATGCAAGTTAGTGCTGTTTCTGTCATAAGCGGTTCCTTTGGATCCCAGTGGAGATGACACAGTCCACGTCATGTTTTATAACACCTCTCGTTCCCACGTGCCCTGCGGGCGGGGCGCTTGTTCATGCAAGTACGCAGCCAAGGCTCATGTGTGTCAGGTCAAGCCGTGGCTGAATTTTTAAGAAGTATTTATTTCAGCTGTTACTGAAGGATTAGAAAAACTGTAACTGACACAGTATAAGTTTTAATTGGGAGCAAATCCAACTAATGGTGTGGGGATTGGGAGAGGGGGAAATGAGAGTAAGTTGACAGAGTAGCGCATCCTTCCCATTACACAGAAAATCTTTTTTTAAAATGAAGGAGGCAAAGGAGGAGATCTGTGTAGATGAATCTATTTCTGACCAGGTTGTGGAGTGGCAAGGATTTGTTTTGTTTTTCCCATGTTTTTATTGCATCTGATTTGTATACCAAATTTTTTCACTCCCTTTTTACCACCTTCAAACCAGTCACAACCTACACAGCTATCAAGTCTACTGCTCTCCATGGACTGTTTCAGAATCCAAGCTATTGACATGTCTATGCAGAAGATAGCTCAGAGTTTCTTTTTGGTCTCTTGAATGTAAGGCTTTAAGATTGCCGGACGGTTTAGTTGCCACAGCTAAGGCACTTCCTTCATCCCATGTCCATTCCAGCCATCTGACTTTTTTGTTCCTGGAACAAAGAGCACTTAATGGGACAGATAAGCCTCCGCTGCTTCAGTTTGTAGCTTAGTATATCAACATTAACTGGTGCTCCTGAAGAGTTGCTGCCTCCTCCATTGAGCAGTTCCTGCCGAGAGCAGCAACATTGGGCATCTGGGCAGGACAGGCAGACAGGGATGCCCAGTGATTCAGATGCCCCAGCAGAACGCCCTCGAAGCAATGAGAGCGAGCCTTCATACGCCACCACGGTCCTAGCAGCTCAGACAATGCTGACGAAGTGTCTTAACCACAGCTCCTTGAGAATGCACCGCTTTTGCCACTGGAAGTCGCAGTTTACACTAACGAGCTCACTGAAGTCAATCATTGGTAATATTCAAAATTATTTTAAAAGACACTAAAGTCTGCTTTGCCCTAGAAACAGCAAATGTAGAGAAAGCAATACCTGACCAGGTGATTTCATGCTGTGTTAGGTGACGCACTTATATTTACTTTCACAAGTGTTTGTGTATTGTTTGATTTTCAACTAGCAGAGATAAGCCCACGTTCAGTACTGAACATCTAGGTGCTAATGGACTTTTCCACACAGTGTTATAATTAGTAGCTACACCAAAGATGGCAGCAATGCGGACGAGGTTGATTTCAAAAGCTACAGCAGTTACATGATCTATTTTGAACCTGCTTTTATACTTACATATTTTCCCTTATATGTCTACATATATACCTATCCATATTTATAAATACATTCACTGATATAAGATATATATACATGAATAACAGCATACTACAGTCTCAAATACCAGCATGTCTGATTTTCATATTATTTTCTGTATCATAATGTTTTTTAAGTTTTCGTTGCATTCTGAAATAAGACTATCAGTCTCTGTTATCTTTTGCAAATGTTTTTCATAAGTTTACGTAGAAGCATGTGGACTTTAAAAAAAGATGTATGCGTAATTGGTGAATTATGATGTAATAAATAAGGGCCGTGTTAGGCCCTTATTTATTACAAACAAAAATTTATTAAAAACAAAAAGGGGAAAAATAAATTTTGTTATTGATACCCATCAGGAACTTTTGCTGTTTAGTCAGAGGCAGAAAATGAATTTATTTGATGTATGAGTGGTTTTCCTGCATTCTTACAGTGAGGTCACCTACTCTTATGATTCTGAAAATTTGAGTCCAACCTAGAAATGGCGCTACAGGTACACTACCATCAGAAGAATAATCCTGCCTTCCTTCCTCAAATAGCCTTGTGCTTCCACTCATGGTCATGCAGACATAGGGTCATGTCCCTTGAGAAGGAGCTGCTGGGGAGGAGGTGGCAGCTTGTGGAGAGAGGGGAGCATGGCTCTGCCCTTCTGGCAGCACCCTACGGTTCGATGGGTGCTAACCCAGTGGTGAAACCACACTTTAGCTCCCGATCTAGCTGTGGGCATGTTGCAACTCCTTCTGGTTCAGTTCCACCTCTCTTTGCTTCAGTTCCCCTGTGTCTTAATTGCTCATGTTTTTACATAACTTCTGGAATGAAAGTCTGTTCCTGTTTACCAAAGTTGCTGTACCAGTATTTGCCCTCTGCACGGCATAGATGCCACGAAAAGGAGAATGAGCATCCAAGTATCTCCTGTGAAGAAGCCAGCCTTTGAAATGTATTTTGCTAAGCTTGCCTCAGCCCAGATGCTTCCTCAAGAGCGAGCGCTGCAGCTTTAAGGCTGTCGTCCCAGATCCACATCACACCCACATATTTGTCCTCTCTTTGCGCAGCCAGTGCCAAGCAGTGACATCTACTATAGTCTCTGGGACACGCTGGTCTCTTCGGCCGAGGAAAAAGAGGGCGAGGGGGAGGGGGACGGCTGGGGCAGAGCACAAATCCCGCTGTGTTCCAGGAGGATGAGTCACTTCCTCGCACCAGCTCCGCGATGCTTTATTTATTGCCGCTCCGCTGATATGAAGCCCAGCTCCCTCGTCCCTCGGCGGCGTCCCCGGGCTCGGCCTCCATGCCGGCTGCCCCATTAATCACGCAGGGCCGTTAGGGAGTGCACACAGAGCGGGAGTCCTGCCCGCCAGTGGCCTTTAGCTGTCTCCAGTTCAATGAAATTACCTTGTGTGAAGACTTGTTTTATGAGAGATTGGTTTATTTGTAACTAAACTACTTCCTCTGTTATTTGATAAGCTCAAATATTTGCTACTGATAGTCAGAGAGTGTCACATTTATTATCCTGTTTCAGGCATTGCTTAACTCCTTTGTATTAGTCTTCTTTAACCCCTTTGAGGATAGCAGAAAAACGGCTGGAAAAGTCTTATTCCTCTTACTCATGCTTTGAAAAGATTAGGGGTTTATTCTGTAAGGGATGTAGCTTGATTAAATTAGATTACTTTACAGTAATTCTTTACACGTGTAACACAAGATCCAGCAGGGGTGACTCACACCGTTTATTAGAAATCCAAAATAAAAGGAAAAGTGAACAGTGCCTTTTTCTTCCATCATGTACTGTAACACTTCAAGGTTTAAACAAATTCCTGCGTGTGAATGTGAAGAACCATGGACTCAAGGATGGGGCCCACATGTCGTTACTAAGTCCTATTTGCTGTCTTGCCCTTGGTGGCTATGTCACCTGTGACCTATTCGTGCCTCGGTTTGTGTTTTATTAACTCTGGCTGAAAACCAGACTTGCTTAGCTTTTTAAAGACATCTGATGTCTTCAGAAACATAAAAAATCCTACAGTTGTAAAGCATAAGTAATACTTTTATACACTACTTCCACACACTCGCAAATTTTCCCCAGATTTTTTTGTTTTTTGGGAAAGCCCCCACAAGGGGCTGTGGTTAACTATTTGTTTCTGAGGACTCCCACAGTAAATCACAGTCCAGACACAAAACTTGTATATGTTAGGAAGAACAGAAGTGCTTTACTGTATCAGAGCGATCTTTAGGAACCCAATCTACCTACTCTGGCTCTGCAGCACTTCTTACAAAACTTTCTTGGGCACCTGATGTTCCAGCGGCATGCATGCTGTAAGCAGTGGTGCCTTGCATAACCTGAGCATTTCAGCTCCTGTCTGCCAATACCACAGATTTCTACATCGCTGTTCCCCAGAAGGTATGCTCAAATGAGGACAGGGCAGGGAAATAAAGAAACTACCACTCTTTGTGTAATAAAGACAAATGGAGCTCGAGGTCTGGGGTTGTGAGATGCAGAGGGTCTCCAATCCCATTTGGTGCTTTCACAGCATCCCGGCTTCAAGACCTCGAGATACTTGAGGCCAGAGGGAAAATCTATAAGATAAAGCGCCCATGCCTGCTGCAGCTGGGCAGCATGGGCATATTTCTCTAATGTAAATTATTAGAGAATAGTCATTATTCTCTAACGGAGATGGTGTTCCAGGACTGCTCACGCATTTTGCACAGAATCTTCAAAGCATGTTGTGTAGGAGCCAGCAGGCTCTGGGAAGGGCTTTGGGCTGGGGAAACAGCATTGTGCCTGGAGCTCGTGGTGTGTTTGAAGGCAGGAACAGCTTGCTGTATTGTGTCAGGGCTGCAGTGAGCCAGACCTGCAGCTCATAATACAGTACACTAAATCCTATCTGAAATTAATGGGACTGCTCTTATTTAAAGAAACAAGGCGGGGGGAGGGCTGATCTACTGAGAACAGGATGAGACTGGTTGGAATTCTCTCTTATGTGGAAGAAATCAGAGTTTTGTGGAAAATATAGCTAAAGCAGACTTGGATAAAAGTAGACCAACTTCTCAGCACAGATATTATTTACCTGAATATGACCCTTCTACCTAAATTTCCTTTTCTGAAGTTATTCTGGAGTACAGACATGAGTGAGTTCATAAAATTTTTTTTTAGACGTGTGAATATTCAAGTGGAGCTTTCGGTCTTTCTGAAACATTATAGTCCCTCAAAGTTCAGGGAAATTAGTTTTGTTTCTCTCTGAATTAAAAATGATCGAGGGGAAATACATGTTCACTGCATTAGGTAGGAAAGAAGTAATGGTTCATTTTTTCTCTGACAAACGTGCAGACATGTGCAATCACTCATGTGCTTACAATCAGATATAGCAAGCTCACCACACATGGCTAGGTGTCTGGTGAGAAGGGAACTATTAAGCCTATCTATCTGAAACGATAAGGATACTAATGCTGACTTAGGACTGTGGCCTTCTAAGCCTCCCCAGGGGAGAGCAGGCGTTTTGCAGGTGGCTAAGTTGATTTCTAACAAAGGGCCTGCTAGTGAGAGTCCAAATTGACTCTTTCAGCTGAGGTATGCCCTGGAAGACAGGGACTAAGTACTGAGCCTGGGGAGACTGAAGTGTGTTTGTCTTGGACTTTGACATGAAGATGTTACTATTCCAGATGCAGCTGAACTCTTAAGGCTGTGGACTTCTTCAGAGATATGGGAAGAGCAAAGCTTTGGCTGTGATTTCTGTACCGCAACAGGAGCTCACAAAGACAACATTGTCTTTTGACATACGAGTTTTTAGAAAATGCATTCTAAAATCACCATAAGTTGGATTTTTACAATAATATATTCTTTAGCTAATTGCAATTTTAAAAGCAGATGTGTATTCTAGATTTTGCCATGTGTTCATGAGAACAAAATTAAGCCCAGATTATTGGAGAATTGTTTTTTATATAAGTTAGAAGGCACGAAGCTATAATACCTAACGTAGTGTGAAGATACTAGCGTCCTATCAGCAATTACAGACTACAATAATTTCCAAAACTTACATGTAAATTGAAGTGCATAGCCTTTTGTGTTTTGCTGTTGATGAGAGAAATGTTGTTCCTCTCTTAAAACGCCNTATAATACCTAACGTAGTGTGAAGATACTAGCGTCCTATCAGCAATTACAGACTACAATAATTTCCAAAACTTACATGTAAATAGAAGTGCATAGCCTTTTGTGTTTTGCTGTTGATGAGAGAAATGTTGTTCCTCTCTTAAAACGCCTAGATTTCTCAGGCAGCACCTGCTTTCTGTACAGATGTATGATTCAGTCAGAACCGCAACTTGAGAGCGAGTCCATGAACTGGGTTTCTTGTAAGAATTAGATTCTCTCAAAGAAATTAACCTTTCTTTGATTGCAGCAAAATACTCCAATAAGTACCTCATTTTTTCATAGGTGTGAACTATATCTATTATTGCAACGATTAAAGTAATTCTCTGCATGCTTCTTGCCAACACATTTTATATTTGGAATTTATTGAATGGGAACTGACTTATACCTTCAAAATATGAAAATATACTTTGTTGGGCAGAAAAAATCCATGTCCAGACCTGTGTCCATATGGCGAAATTCATTCTCTTCCAAAAAATAGGATGACTAAGTCCTAGTTACCTATTGGGTACAGCTCTAAGCGTGTGCTGTTTGGGCTCATCCCTATGTCTTTGAATGTTTTTCTCCTGACTCATGACTACTACTGAAAAGTTATTCATTACCTTACTCCTCTGATAATCAGAAATCTTCTGTTTTGTCTTCTTGCCCAGAAATAGTTTATACTAATTTTTGCTTGTGCCATCACTACCTGTCAGTTTTAAAAAAGCACTTTTCCATCATGATGTTTATCTGCTTGCCGGTTTCTGAATAACGTTGCCTGGATCTGCACAGGCTTAGTCGTTATTTCTGTAATCNCCTGACTCATGACTACTACTGAAAAGTTATTCATTACCTTACTCCTCTGATAATCAGAAATCTTCTGTTTTGTCTTCTTGCCCAGAAATAGTTTATACTAATTTTTGCTTGTGCCATCACTACCTGTCAGTTTTAAAAAAGCACTTTTCCATCATGATGTTTATCTGCTTGCCGGTTTCTGAATAACGTTGCCAGGATCTGCACAGGCTTAGTCGTTGTTTCTGTAATGTGAACAAAGCAAGTTCTTCGAGCTGCATCAGATTCTCAGGGAGAAATGTATTTGACTAACCCTCTCTGTTCAGCAGACCTGTGTCCTTGCAGGCACAAATACCTGTTATCACTTTTCCCTCTTTGCTGACTGTCTCAGAACTATCATTTTACAATAAAATTATGATAGGCAGTGGTGCAGAGTCTTCTCTGCAAACAATGGAGGCTAGCAGCCTACAGCCAAGAGGACGCATCTTAACTTATTAGCCACTCATGTTCAGATCTGTGCAGAATCAAGTACTTTGATGTCCTGCAGGAGACAACCGATTGAACTCAAATATTTTACTACCCTAGACTCAGGTGCCTTCAGCTCCTGTTGCTGCACAACTGCAGCTTTGAATGATGAACCAAACCAATATTCCGTGCTGTTGTTCCTATCACTCGGGTCTTTATTACAAGTTTTCTCTCTTCCATGGAAGACAATGTCTGACAGGCCTCTATTCCGCAGAGTTGTGTTATATATTCTGCTTCCTCTCACCCTGATGGTGTAACTGCTGGAGGGTTGTTCATTGTTGCTTAGCTCTGTCTACATCTAAACATCTTTCTGGCTTTAGGATGGAGTAACTTACTTGAGCCTGCTTGTACCAACAACGTGTCCTATCTTTCATGTTTGCAAAATTCGGTTCTGCTATGCTTTTACATTATCAAAAGAGCTACATTTGTCACTCCTGTCACACAGGAGATTAGTATTGTTAGCAACTGTTAGTCTAGCTACCATCTGAAGTTAGCTAGGATAAGAAGAGAGTTCAGAGTCCACACAGTGGCCATGTGTTCTGCTGACATTTATTTCCAGTTAAAATGTCTTCAATAGTGTAGGGAGAAAGTTTCAGCAATCTGACACTGCAAGTGTAATCTACAAGTCGTATATGGCACCAAGTACACTGGTAGCCCAAGACAAATATCATAAATTAAATGGAAAGAAAAGGTATGATGAGCTCATGATCTCTGTGAGGAATCATGAAGAAAAGATCATAAAGAAAGCAGGGGGAAAGAAGGTGTGATTTGACTTGGGAACTGAAATAAATAATATCTAAATAGATGAATTCTAAATATAGCTTCACAAACAAGACATCTTTAAAGATTACTTGGATGCACTTGCTTAAGAGAAAGTAGTAATNATCTCTGTGAGGAATCATGAAGAAAAGATCATAAAGAAAGCAGGGGGAAAGAAGGTGTGATTTGACTTGGGAACTGAAATAAATAATATCTAAATAGATGAATTCTAAATATAGCTTCACAAACAAAACATCTTTAAAGATTACTTGCATGCATTTGCTTAAGAAAAGTAGTAAAATGAAAGCCATAGTGAGAACCAAATTTTGTGCAAGGATGCAAGGGTAGAATACCCTAATGCTACTAGAAATCATATCTGTATTCAAGGACAACATTTTATCCATGAGTCATCCATAGTTTATTTCAATGTATTTATGCATGTATTTCGAATTTTTATGTATGAACTGTGGTAAAATATGAAGAACTTAAACCCTTATATTGGAATTTATAACATACGTCACAAGATATTGGAACATGCTTTCCGACCCACTTTTCATATTGGAAATCCTTCTTGTTCCTTTTAACACTGCCTAGGGAAGACTCGTTTTCATGTCTTAGTGTAGGATTTAGTGAACATCTTTGTGCAGTGTCAGTACAGTAATCAAATTGATTCCAGCTTCGTTATTTTAAAAATATGTATGGATGCGCAATTTCTCAACCACTGTCTTGGTGCTGCAAATTGTACGTGAATTATCTGCCAGTAATTTAAGGAAAAAAAATTCACCAGTTCTGTTAGGGCTGGCTGCTTCTTCCATTGGAGTCAATAGGAATTTTGCCATTGACTTAAGTGGGAGTAGGATCAGGCCCTTAATGCTGTGTATTTACTTTATTTAGGCCAAAAGACACACAGACACAGAGAAGAGACTGTTCAATGGCTGCAGTTTTATTCAGTAAGCTCACTGCTTGCTGGCAGTATGGCACCTCTAATGGAGCAAAATATTACAGCGTTAGGCATTGCTTTTGGCAGTATGCATATTATAGCGTGAATCAAAANGTGTATTTACTTTATTTAGGCCAAAAGACACACAGACACAGAGAAGAGACTGTTCAATGGCTGCAGTTTTATTCAGTAAGCTCACTGCTTGCTGGCAGTATGGCACCTCTAATGGAGCAAAATATTACAGCGTTAGGCATTGCTTTTGGCAGTATGCATATTATAGCATGAATCAAAACAGTTACAGTTATGTTTTCAAAGATGTAATGAAATTTTAGCTGCTAAACTGAGAAGCCAGTTAGAAATGTTAGATTGAATGCCTGCATGAGTCTTGATGGGAAGTGGCTGATTCTTAATTTTTCTTTTTTTAAAATTCTTTATGAATTAAACTTGTCTGGGTGACAGACAGGAAGGTGCACCTTGAGATCTGGATTCACTTCCAGGGCTCTGCCCTGGACATCCTGTGTGACCTTTAGCCAATCATTTAGTCTCTCTCTATTGCTGTGCTCTGTTTGTAAAATGTGGATAACAATTCCTCCTTTCTTCTGTCCGCAGCCCTGCCTGCTTAGCCTGTAAGCAAGCTCCTCGGGGAACAGACCGTCACTTACTGCCTGTGCCTTTCCTCCCAGATCATGGCCTTGGCTTTGGCTATGACCAGAANTTGTAAAATGTGGATAACAATTCCTCCTTTCTTCTGTCCGCAGCCCTGCCTGCTTAGCCTGTAAGCAAGCTCCTCGGGGAACAGACCGTCACTTACTGCCTGTGCCTTTCCTCCCAGATCATGGCCTTCGCTTTGGCTATGACCAGAATGTTTGAAATAAAAAAAAAGATACTTACTGCTTCTCTCAAGGAAATGTATCATTTTACATGCATATATTCACTTTAATACAGCCTAATTTAAACTGATAGTTTTTCCTTTGGGTGAACCTGTTGATTTTTTTTGACTCACTCACCTATCTACCATGATAGTCTGCCGGGCTACAAGCCATCAACTTGTTTTTCACAACTTGTGCTTTCTGCTCTAGCCTCTCCTCTACCTGGGCAGGTTTGCTGTCAACTTCAGTTACCCTTAAGTAACGATTGCTTTGCATATATGAATAAACTGAGTATGTGCAATAGCTTTAACATGTCTAGAACATTTGAGATCTGCTGTACATGTGAGAACTGAATTATACGTGTGTGGGAGAACAGTCTGTGCTGGTCATTGAAGGGACCATATGTGAACATATCAACAGCAACGTGCATACCACAGGGATCTGACACTGCACCAGAGCTGGTACTCAGGCACTGTTAATTTGTGGAGAAGTGTGAATCCAATGTGTCCAGGATGCATTGGATTTCCCGCATCTGCCTAACTAGACTGTGTTCAAGCAGTAAGCTGGAGGCTGGTGACTGGCAAGTTTATAAAAGTGTTTGACAGCTCTAAATCTGATCTCTTGATGTGCCTTCACACTTCACTTCATAATGTATATGAAACACCTTAGCAAAATCAGTGAGCCATATTCATGCATAAAGTTTCACTTGTAGCTTGGGGTCAATAGGAGCTCTTGAGTGTGTTTCGTTTGCTCTGAAAATGCTTCTTGAATAAATTCTCTAAGGGTTTTTAGAAAGGAAGAGACGTCTTTTTTTTCTGGACCTTAACCTAGGACAAGATGGGTGGTGAGCTACTTTGCCTTGCCACGAATGATGCTGTTCTGGGTATATGCTAAGGCATAGCTCTGCATGCCAAAGGAAGGAGTATGTAAATTTAAAGTGCTCTTGTTGAACGACAGTGTTTCCGTGACTTAGGCAATTTGATTTCACTTCAGTCTTTCGGGAACCAAATTTGATTTTTTGGATATGACCCTAAATTATTTCTGCAAACGTAGGTGTAGGGAAAAGAATTAGATCTAGTCTCACTGAAATAAAAATCCAGTTCCTACTAGAGCCTTTTGGAATATTGACGTCATACTTGGATATGCTTTGCTTCTTAGAAGAATGTGACAGAAGTTTTTATTGCCCCCTCCATATCTCATGCTGTTACATCTGTTGGCAGAACTGGAAGGTCCAATTGTTTATTCCCAGGTCACTTGACTGGTGAATATAGAAAATGAGAAAATTCTTTTTAGGAATCTATCTGCCTGTGAACCAGGCATCACAGCCCTTAAGTCAAATGCCAGCTGGGGATAATGGAGAGAGCTCATACAGGTTCCAATTCAACCCAGGAGATTGGTACCAGAAAGAAAGGCAGTACAATATCCACAGGCTGCAGCACAATGATTTCATTGAAGTCTTTGAGCGCTGTTCCTTCCATGGATTACTGAGTTGATCTGGTGCAAAAGCCAATTTGCTTAATGTATTTTATAGGAAGAACAGAACCAGCCTTTCTTAAGGGAGAAAAAAAATCAATTCTTCCTGTCCTTTGTGGTTTTCTTATCTCTGCATACATGCCAAGTGGGGACAGGATGAACACCATTGACTTACATATCACAGGTAACGTTAAACAGAATGGAATCTGTGCTCAGAGATATTTTTGTTTATTGTAAATTACTACTGAGGGCTGAGAACAGCTTTGATAACACAAAGATTGCTTGTGTTCTGTGGTGCTATGGTGTGTTGAGGCCATGGGTATAGATACATGGAACAGAGCTCAGTAACTTATATATCAGATGCCTTATCGACATTTCCAGTGTCGCCAGAACCATACAAAAGATAGGAATAAACGAGTACTACTGGTGGTGTGGATTCTGGCTGAGAAAGTAACAGTTCTTCAACCCCAATAACACACCACTAAATCTTCATATGTCTCTGTTTCGTCATGGAGGCCTGCTACTGTAAAAATCCAGAGCTCATAGGCTCAAAATGGATGTCTGGATGAGGTGATTTTCACTTGCATACGTCATGAAACAAAGGGTGTTTATTCTTTCATTTTGTATACAAGTGTTTTATATTCTTGCCATGTCTAGAAAACAGAAGCACTAAACATCTCTGAGGATTAGATTGCCCTAGCATGGGCCTTGTTACTTTGGGCAGTAAGTCATTATTGTTACTTAGTTTGTCACGTAACACAAGCTTAGAACTTTATTCTTCTCTTTCTGGAGTTATAGTTCATATTTCTTTTTCTAACAAAATAGACTTAGTGGCTTATAGCTGCAGTCTTTGAGGATGCCAGCTTTGTCAGAAAACAGGATTTGTGCTTCAAATTGTGATAAGTACTGAACTCTCATAGAGTCACTTGCAAAATCTCTGCCAGAAATATTCTTCTCTTAGTAAGTGGTAGAAGTCAAGGTACCATGAACATTGTAAAGAGAAATTAAGTTTCCCATGCTGAGACCTGCTGTGTGACTGACTATGTGATCACTAGTACAGAAATTCACCAAAGTCACCTAATATTCCGTTTAGTCTGCATCATTACCAATACTTGGCAGGAGTCTTGCGAGCAGCCTTCATTTATTCTAGTCAACCTCACTAACAGTGCAGTCATTGTCCATCACCAAAATTTTGCAAGTAATATAGCTGCCGCTCTTTTGGTGTCTCTTCTAGAGCGGAAAGTTTTTGCTGTAAAGTACTTTATACTAAACCTATTTTCCCTGTCCTTATTTTATTCTTCAGTATTCAAAGATGTGTCTGTATTCCTAAATAATTCTTTTCACTCCACAGTGTTTGCACCTTTCAGGCATTTGTATACTTATGTCTCCATGTTTAAGAGTCCTGGCCCTACAGGCAAGATTTTCTGGTTTTGCTACAGAAATTCAGTGAACCAAAACCTGGCAGATCTGTACACGTACAGTACTGTAGGTCTTCTGTAGTGTAACTGTAGGTTATACCTTGTACAACATCATAGCTTTCACAGTAACTTTCATTGCTTTTGGCATATTAATGTTCAATATTCTTCCCAAACTATTTATCTAACCTACCAAGGAATACTTTGTGTGACAAACTGCATTTTAGACTGTATTTCTTCCTATAAACATGTCAAATACGCTGTTTGTTTCTTTTTAAACACTGACCCTCTATAAAGTAATAAAATAAATTATGGTTATCAGTTTTCCTGGATTGTTTTTATTCTCTTTAGAGATAAAAGTAAGAGGGGAAGAAGAAAAAAGCCTTCTTGTATTCCAGTAAAACATTTCCCCAAATTACATTTAAGCACTTACTTGCAAAAATCCAGTGCTTCTGGAAGGAAGGTCCCAGAAAGCGTTGGAGAGTTTTAGAGCCCTACAGTCTCATCTCAGCGTGCAGGGATTTCAGTGCGCATTTCGATTTTTCATGGCACACTGGGTGTCTGTCATCTCTGGACAAGATGAAACTCTTTCAGTGTTCACCAGTGTCATGGTGTTAATGTGGGCGTGTTTCAGCTGTGACAGGGTAATTACCTACCTAAGTCTCTATAAAGACTTTAATTCTGACACTGTGCAAGAAATGCTTTACCTAATTGCCATGTGGAACTCTCTTTCCTTATTTTTCCTACAGATGAGCCTGTTCTCTATGAAAGAAGAAATGTTAAAACTACACACAAAGGTATATCACATAGGACAATCCCTTCTCTGATGCCAGCTATGTCTTCTTATAGAAGCAATATCCCTTGGAGCACCTCCTGGAGTACAAAACGTGGCTCTGAGTTATGCTATTTTCCGGGATCCTGCAAATCTCTTCCTCAACTCTGAGATTGCAGTGAGATTCCCAAACCACCAGATAATTCAGCAGACATGACATACTGGGTTTTGCAAGCTCATGTGTTGCACCAGATGAGTGCAGAGAAACTGATTTCATCACTACACCGATTTGTGTACAAGTTACTTGGAGATCACTGAACTATGTCTCCACCATTTCCAGGTCTGAAAGCAACCCAAGTGAACACACAGTGAATCAACCTTTGTCATTTTGGTGGAGCCAGGTCCTACAGAACATCTCCTTTGTCCTTCTCAGGAATTTCCTTAGGAAAGGCAGGGAAGAAGGCTTATGTTCATATTTCACTATCTTTCAGGCAGTGCTCAAAACTCCTGAGACACACAGAGAGTTTCACAGGAGGAATGCAGCATTTATGGTAATCATCAGTGTATGTTCATGAAAATAAAAGCACACAGCAGTCATGTTTCCATTCTACCAGTTTCCATTACTCTGCAATACTTAGCCCACATTTGGTTTAGTGGAGCATATATGGAAGATTACTGTTCAGTGAAGGGCTACAGACACCTGGACGCAGATAATGAATTTTATTGTAAACTGAGTATGAATGCTGAACTCCATGAGGATCTGTGGCAGGCAGGATTCATTGCCACTTTTCAGACATGTAGTCCCACATTCATCACATCTATATACTTCGAGGCACGAAGCTTAAGAGTGAAGTTGCTTCCTCCTTAAGTAGAAATCAAGTCCTTAACATAGTCATTTAAGTTTCATATTAATTGAATTACACTCAAAGAAATAATTTCTCTCTACTAACTGCATACGTTTCCCAGGACAAGTGTGATCCTAACTTACGTACTTGATTTATGAGGTTAAAGCAGGGTGGGATGAATTTATATCATAATAAGCAATGAAGATATTTCAAGATTTTTCAGAGTAAGGTATATTACCAATCAAAATGTCAGTCTGTTAATGTTTTATTTAAAAACAGAAATGAAGATAAGATTATCTACAATGTGGGGATTTTTTGATCGCATTTTTTTAAAGTATCCAAATCACGTCAAGCTTACTGTTTCCTTAAAGCGTATCTTCTGTAGATGTTGTGGTCAATGTGCCTCATGTGACCTCATTTTTTAAAGAAGTTTCATCAGTTAACCTTCTTTAATTATGAAAATTCTTCTTATTTCTCAGGATAAAGAAGAAATATTCTCCTATCATGTGACTTACCTCAGCTGTAACTCGGATGGTACACAGATTATCCTAAGTGTCTCTATGAAGTCTGTAAACTTAAATATCAAATGTCTCAGAAGAGAACTAACATAACTTCCTTTAAGAAAAAAAACACAAGAGGAAAATAAACTCAGTTGTCATGTGTCCATTAAAAAAGGACTATGGTTAGAAAAAAAGGTTTGAAGATTCTGATTTTAAGGAAAGCTCTAAAGAAAAATCTCCAGATGTAATTAGTTCAGCAAATGTTGGAATGCTGTCTTTTTATGAGTGTACTCTATTTACTTTTAATACAAACACCCCAGCATTAACACCTCTGGCATATGAAGACAATTTGCACCCTTCGTAGTCTAATGCTTCAAGAAAGCGTCACATTTGACTCCTTAGGAACTGTCAGAATTAATTAAGGTAATCAGTCTAGTTGAATACCCTGTCTTAAACTGCGTTATCATCCTCAAATGAATGTGCAAGAGACTCCACCACAGATAGTCATGGAATAATTTGCCTATAGAGACAAGATATTCTGAAACCTCCAACGTAGCAGGGATATCTTATGCTTTTCAATAGAACAGTTTATATCCCATTTAAATTGGATATTATCAGATAATTTTCTGCCCAGTCCTTTTATGAGTAATGCTGAGCTCTTGCTCTCCACAATATCCTGTGCCAATAAAGTTCACAGCCTACTTAAACATCACTTGAAAAGGAATATGTTTTCTTAATTTTTTTTATGTAATGATCACTTACCCTGTGCTATTAAAACGAATGGACAGAAGTTGATATAATTTCACTCTAAAGTTTTATATTTTTATATATATATTTATATTTATATATATTTATCATATAATTTCTCTTTATCATATCTTCATTCTCATTCTGAAGTTCATTATTCCAGTCTTTCCCTAGAGTCTGGTTTTGTTGTCTACGATTCTGATGATACATTTTGGCTTTTCTGGATTATGAAAAGTTATCTTAATTTTAAATAATTAGTTTTCACTCATGAATGTCTGAATTAGATTAAATTGTTACTTCACTTTATTTAAACTTTTGCAAGCAAGGATTAAAGAAAATTTTATCTGCTACTTTGAACAACAGGGATTAGCTGGGCATCTGAGGAAATCTATAGCATTCAGAGATATTTTTTTTCATCAGTAGCATAAACTTAGTAACTGTCACGTTCACAACTTTGACACTGCTGTAGACTTTTTGGGTGACCATGTCAAATATGAATTACACATGCAATGTTGTCTCAGGCAGCTGGAGGTCAAAATTGCTTCTGTGCTGTCTTTCCCAAGGTTCATGAAGCTTTTTAGGTGCATCAGATTAGCTTTGATTTTTCAGTACCTAAGCATATAAAAATCAAGTTTTAAAATAAATCAAATATTTTTTAATCGAGTATTTAAATCAATCTCTCATTGTGATTATCACAATTTTTTACTGACATAGTCCAAGGCGCTGGTAAGGAATTCCAAATCTTTGTTGTGTGTGAAGCTGGTTCTTGCCGCAGGTAGTGTGTGCACACCTGCACATGCATACTTGGACGTAGTTGAGGCACAAGAGTACTGTTGTGTATTGCAAAAACAACATTGCTGTGAGACACTGGAGTCCAAACACAGCACACAGACTCTGTGTACCCACCTTTGGAATACTCTTTATTCTTCACGATGAATATTTATTTACACGAAGAATTCAAAGTTTTCTTTCCTGCAGGACTAAGAGAACTGGCTGATACTGTGGTCTGATGCTGTCTTCAACTTTTTGTCTAGTATAAAAATTCTTTTTTCCACATCAGTGTTGTTCTCATATTCAAGTTAAATCATACTTTCCTTTTTGTAAATAACAAGAAGAAAATGATAATCAAGTGGAAAATGGGAAAGAAGCATTTCTCGCCCTGTCATTTTCCATGCTGCAGAAGCACAATTTTCTTGGTATATTTAATAACTGTGTTCTTCATCCTGGCCTCCACGGGGCTGCATGGTGTTGCAGCAGTTTAGTGAGAGAGATGGGGACTCCAGAGGCCTCATAACTTCACAGAGGACATCCTCAATTAGTTGAAACCGTGGTTTTGGCCTTCCTGGAGACATACACATCATGAGAGAGGGTAAGGGCAAGGAATCTGCATTTCTTGTTATGAATGGTCTGACTCACAGCATTTTGGCATGTTGGCACTGGGAAAGGCTGTGCTATCACTTGCATGTGTTCAGCTACAACTTCAACCCTTAACATTTTGATGATGCTCTTGTTCTTGTGCTTGATGCATGACTGTGGGGTTTTTCTCCTTTAGCATGGGAAAATGTCAACTGTAGGCCCGAGTCTGGCAAATACACCCTACTTCTTACTTCTCTGGATTTTTCTCAGGAAGACATGCACTTGGAGCCATAGCTCTGCAAAAGGGCACAGAACCTTCTTACTGGGAGCTTCGTGTGAGAAGGAGGAGGGAAGTGTGGAAAGGCTTGAAGAACCTCCATCACTATGGTATGATTGGGTTCTCCGTAAGCTGCAGGGGCACAGCATAATTAGGCTGGAAAGGGTTTAAATTGCTTCATCCAGACTCCTTTTTATATCTATTTTCTTTGCCTCCACCCGCCTTTTTCTGGGGTTTGTTTTTCTTGTTTCTTATGGCTAAGTTTCCCACTCTGTGTTGGATTTCAGCCAAAGTACGTTTTTATAGGCTGGGAAGAACTTTTCCCACATTACAGACTGGCACCTAGTGGGTGCACGTTAGTTGCCATCCTAGAAGCACCGGGAAGCCTGGCTAGAGAGGGGGTGTTACTTTATTGGAAATTCTTTATTGCAATCATATAGTTGATGTTCCTAAGAAGCTAATTGAGGTAATTATAATTAATGATGCTTCCTGTTCCTCATAAACATTTTGCATCTCTTCATGTGTAATGGCTGTATTTTTTTTTTTAATTGCTTTCTGACAGTTCCTGGCTATCAAGTTTTATTTCATTTAAATATTTCAAAATTACAGCTGTCCATTTCTTTTCATCATCTTATAGATTTCGTTGCTGAAGCCAGTATTATACTGTTCCAAACCCCCCCTGTTGTAGTTTATAACGCCTTCTATAAAGATGCTCTTCAAATTTTGGCTTTCCAATGGCCTTTTGGAAGGCCTTTTCTAAGGCCTCTCTTATTTCTACCAAAGCTGAGTCTGTCACCTTGGCTTGCTGGGCTTCTCTTGACTTTTAATGAGCTCGCGCTTTTGTCCGATTGCTAAAACCCCAAAGAGAAGTGCAAGTGGACTGCTTTGTATTCAGTCACCATACTTTGACCCTTTGGGTTTAAGCAACCCTATGACAAGTTAAAATTTCCCAACAGCACAGCTCCTGAGGTCATTAGTACACAAAAAACTGTCTGCGATGTCAAAATGTTCTCCTTGTACAGGAATATCAATAAAAGCATTCTGTCTTATGCGGTTCCTCCACTGTGGAGGGTTACCCACTCAGGAGACATTTCAAACATTTTAAAAAATACTTAGACATCTTTAGCTACTTATTGATGTTTTTGTTGTTGCTGCTGTTTTTCTGCCCCAGGTTAAAAGGAGACATGAAGAAAAGAAACAAAACAAGATGCATGTTACGGACACGTGGATAAATTGGATGCACTTTCTTTTATAGAAGGTGGTAGCATGAAAACTATCAAAACTTCCATTGTCTACACACTAGATTTTTTTTATACTGGCAACTTGACTGGGATTTTTTTTTTTTATTGCTACTATAAAAGATGCGGATACGGAATTCTCCCAGTGACATATTTTTAGTGAGCAACTGTATTATGTGAGAAATAAGCTACAATGTTTACAATTCAGATTTGCACAACTCGATGTACATTTATAACTAATGGGTTCTGTAAGAATTCAGCTTTTGTTTTCCATAACCCTTAGTTTTATGTCACTAAGATCATTAACTTTATAACATGAAATCCATATGCTGAAAATGTTGGCAGAAAATACACTACCTTAAATCTAATAGAAAAAATGTGATACAGTTAATCCATAGACTTATTTTACTTTCATCTATACAGAGGAAAAGTACAATAGCACTCAAGAGTGATTTTGTCAAACCCTATTTTTATTGCTTTTCATACTGCAGTTCCAGGGAACTAGTACTAGTAAGTACTCATTACCAGTTGCAAAGGAACATTTTTTAAAAAACCTCAAAGGATTTCAGTATTGATTATGTAAAGAAAGAAAAGCTTCAGGATATCAGATATAATTCATGTACTGTTTCTGACAACCGATAAGTTGTATGCTAGCGAACAGCTTTAACCCACCACAGCATCCTTCCTTGTGTAAATGACTTCATGCTCCTAAGTAGTGTTTTATCTAATGAACATTTTTTGACTGTTTCCCAGTTGTGCATCTTACTGATGGTAAAAATTTGGCTTTCTTTGCATCTTGGGTATTGCTTGTGACTTTATCTGTATATGCATGGATTCACACACTGCTAGTATTATTGGTGAGTCAAATCTGGGGAAAGGGAAATCATGGGCTTTCAAGCATTCTCCTGCCAAAATCAGCATCTAGAAAGTTATACTGGGGGAAACAAGTGCCACAATGTCCAGACAATATAGTCTAATTCACTAATGAACCTTTTTCCTCCTTTTTCAGATCCTTGTGGGGGAAGTGGAGGACAAACTTCCATAGACTTTCTGCTAGAGAAGGGTCTAATGAATACTGTCCAAAGATAACGTCTGCTGTGTTCTGAGCTGTGAAGATGTGCCTGCCTTCACTATGGCCACTTACCTCCTTTTCTCCTTTGCCTACATGTAACAAAGAGCTTTTCACAAACACACAGGACAGAGCTGTACAGAAGACTGCACACAATTTTTACTTCTGTTCTGGGCTAGAAGGTCAGGCACCTATATTTTTCCTTCACTTTTCTAAAAAGTTATTTTTCTTCTGTATTTCTAGACAGGCCAACTTCATACAACAACAATTCAAACAGCACAGGTTTTGAAAAAATTGGAAAAGCTTTGCATGATATTAGGTCCATCTGTAAGTGGAAAACACATTAGTTTGTACCTTTTCAATGAATCACTTTTCTTAAGTAGAAAAGCAAAAAAACGTGCAAAGTGCAGATTTTGAGGTTTCTGAAACTCGCTGTGAAAATTTTGCACAGCCCTGTGTAATAGTAACTTTAACTTGACACAGCCCAGTTGTTCTGGTTCTTTATTTCAGGCTTCTTTATTACATGCACCTGTTTCAACTAACTTGTAGCTGTTTCTGAAACTCCTGATTGGCCTGCAGCCAGGAAGCACTGTGTGTTCCCACAGTTAATACGATCTAGGTCTTTAGAGGGTTCATGGGGATGTGTGTAATATGAAAGTCCAGACAGATAAAAGCTTTCCCCTTACTTCTGCTCAACAATAGCTTTGTCTGTTTACTTCTTCTGGTCTCACTACTAAAAATTTGGGAGAAGAGCTTGTTCTTTTAAAACGTCTCCTACATAGGCTGCACTTCAAGTTCACGACGAGTTCAGGGGAGTTTTGCATGGTTTTGGATTTCATTACGACCAGTTCATGCAACTCTGGACTAATCCTGTCCGTCCAGTTCCATAGTAAAAAATGTGGGCCTCTAATGACATCAACAAATAAAAATGACCAGCTAATTTAACAATAAGTACATTATGCTATTGAATGTAAGTGTAGAGATGTATTTTCATTTGTAATTTCATGTTGGTTCTACGTAAGATTAGGTAAAATAAAGCTTTCAGTAAGAAAATACGATATGATCACCTTATTTCTGGAAAAATGAGCCTTTGTGTGAGAGTGTTCTGTGTCTGTAAGGCGAGGAATATGTTAACAAACTCTCTGGAGAAAGATTTGCCCATTGAGTTCCAAGGGACCGACTGTCCACAACTCGTTACCATATTTTGCAATAGCCACATGCAAAAACATGCCTCGTTCTCTAGCAGCAACCCACAATTTCAGCATTTCCTCAAAATATAAAAATGGTACAAACCTGTGGTAAATTCATTATTAAGCTTTCTTCACACAATTACATTTTTAACAGAAAAACATTAAGAATCTGTTTCACCACTTCCTAGAACTTTTTTTTTCCAAAAGTCACAAAGGACATATGTTTTCATGTATCTCAGGAATATTTTTCGGATAACTTACCCCATTAGAAAGTAGCTGTGCATGATTTACATGATTTTTTAGAGGATTTGCTCTTTGATATCTATGGAGATACCAATCAAGAGGAGCAGACAGACTTTAACTGCAGGCATGAAGGGAAGCACTTAACAGGGTATTTTTCCATTCTGCAGCACTGTGGTTGCATGAAAGCAAAATGTGATACTTGGTGAGATCAGAAAATCAGAACCTGAATCAATAATACTGCAGTTGCTTTGGAGAGGATCAGCTTAAAGAAACAGCAGCAAATTGTGATTTAATGGAGTTAAAGGGGAAACACTGCATTGTAGCTATGAGAAGAGTTTATTTTAATGTTAAGCATACTTTACTAACTATTTGGGAGAAAACAGGTAGATTCTATCTAGGCATAAATGTCTAAGCATTTCTAAATCTTACAAAACACTTACTTAGAAAAAACAGATTTCTCTAAAGTCTGTAAAGTAAATTTGCTTACTGAATTCTACAAGTGATAAGCAATGCACACAGCCAAAAAAAGAGGGAGTGGGCAGTGGAAGATACATCTGAGATACGTCTGCCCAGATGGCTGGAAACATCTCATTCACTCAAGGTACAAACGGCCTTTGACAGAAAAAGCTGAGCGCCTCCTCCAGCAGTCCATCCCACTCATTGCTGTAGGTTACCCTCTGCTAGCAGAGCTGGTGGAACAGAGTTTGCTTTGCTTCCTGTTCTGGTCACAATTTACAATGTTTTAAATTGGAAAGTGGGTTTTATATTAAGACGCTGAGAAGTGGAGTGACTGTGGTGTCCCATTTTGCCAGCTCTGGCTGCAGAAGACCAATAACAGCTTCAGGGCAGAGCACCTTTTCAGTGAGTCACTACTGTTAGAGGATTGGTAAGACCAGCCAAACCAGCCAGAGGACTACTACTAGTGGTCAGTGGTTTCTGCCCAAGATTTGCTGAGAATCTGGGACCTTAACCTCCGTTCCAGTCTGCGGGCAGGAATGTGTGCAGAGGACAGAATTTTCTGCCCCATCCCTCCCAGCTATCTTTCTAGCATGAGTGTTTCTCCTTTCATTACTTTCTGCCTTACCTAAACGAATGAATCCCTCCTCCCACCGTCTCCATGTCCATTTAGTTCCAGCATTGCCCCACTGGTCCCCTCGCCCACACATTCCTTTTTTTTCCTCCAAGCCATTTCCATTTTTCTCCAATCAGAACTTCTTTTTCAACCCATCCTGATTCTCATACGCATTTGAGGATCTCGTGACGCCTCTGACTCATATTTTTCTCCCTTTCCTTCTGGGTCTCCATGCCCCCCTGGACCTTTGCATGTACCTCAGGGTCATCACTTCCCCTCTAGCTTTGACACAACTTTCACACAGTCAGTTCCAGAACTTTTTAAGACCATCTCCTGCATATAGATCTCTTTTTGCAGGCTGTCATCCCTCTTACCGGCTCACTAGGTCTGAGTAACCACATTTCTTTCCCCAGCTTCCAAATCTAATCGGTACTCTACCAGCCTGTTTTCACCACAAAGGATACCTCTTCCCATCTGTTTCTCCATCTTCTTTTGCAAGATCCTTTCCCTCATCTAAGTTTTGATTATTCTTCTACCTACACATTGTTTGGGCATCCACAATTGAGTCTTTATGCTTTTGTCTTTAATGTCCTGTAACAACCAAAAGTAGCTATTTCAGGAAAATCCAGCTTCATCCTAGAAGCTCTGAACTGAACATTAGGTATTCTGGCAGTCTTCTTGGATCCTTCAGGCACAGAAGCAGTGGGGGAATAAATTTATTATTCCATGGGTCTGAAACATATGCAGTCTACTCAATACCAGCTATGGGAGCATCAGATTTGATTATTTTATCTGCCGAATTCTGGAAGTATCTATAAGGAAAATGTAAAATAAATCGGGTGTTTTTTCACCACATTCTTTTAATCTGATTGCATTTTGGATGGTTCTGGCTTTTAGTGATTTGTTTCAGTCCATAGCTATTTCAGATCTCCCCAAACTAAAAATAAAAACAATTTTTTTTACCTTGAAAATATATCTTTCCATATTTTTAGTAGTGGGTTATATGGATGAAATAAAAAAAAATACAACATAACCCAAAACAAGTAAAATATCAAATAAATCCTTTAGAGTAGCCCAAAGTAGACATTTAACATGCTTATAATCTTTGGACATTTTTTTCAGCAGAAAGCAAAATAATCAAGGAGAATCATGAAGAATCTTTAATATGTGATACTAACAGCTTACCATAGAATAACTGAAGTACAAGTTCAGATCTTTCCAGATACGAAAGATGGGAATATTTTGTTTTAATCTGTGGCTTGCAAATATCTGAGAGGTAGACTTTAATTTTCTGAAAGTCTGACTCTATTTGCTGTAAATTTAATTCTCCCTAAAAATATATTGACTTTTAATATGGCTCCTCATTTCTTTCGGTGCATTGGGTGGAACACATTCTTAGGGCAACACAATTCTGTTCAGAGGTGAAGACTTGACACATTCCAGGTCCTGTCATGGGCAGATATGAGCAGGGAAAAGATAACAATATTTTCAAACTTGTTTTTTTTAAAGTTAGCTATTGTTACCAGGTTTCTAAAAACTGACTGAAATTTCCTGATGCTTAGTGCTGTTGAAGTCAATTTCTCATTGGGACAACAACTTTAAGTTTCAATATCTATGAGGAAAAAAATTCTAGAAGCTTCTGGATTAAATTGGGCAATTCTTACTTTTTTTGACTACTTTGGATAATTTTGGTGGTAGTAGTAACTATTCCTGCTGTAGATTTGCTGCTCATAAAAAGTGGTGTACCTAAAACGTTTTTGTTTTCTCTTTCCTGAAAAGGACTAAATATTGACATTGTTTGTATCTTAATTTCCACTTCAGAGGTTATCTACTACCGTGTTAGTGGTGTACTGAGTTCTGATCTGGAAGCCTAGGCTTATTAGGAGGAGTTACTTTGTAAAGAACTGGTAATTCTCATTTTTTCACATCGTTGTAGGGCTTCTATTCCACCTTTATGCAAAATGGTTTAGTAAAAATGGAAACTAAAACATTAAAGTGTTTTTATCACTGGTAGACATTTAACATTTAGTGACCCATATTTAAGATTATCCTGAAAAACTTACTGGTGCTTCTCTCTGTATTTTAGGAGCAGGTCTTTTGCATGGGATGCTGAAGAAATGCAAGAACCATAGATTTTTTTTTCTCCTTATTTGAGAGCCGTATCTATTTATTTGTTCACTTGACTTCTTATTTCTCATCCTGTAATGGATTATTTAGAAAAATACTTTAAAACTCAAGAGATTTATAAGGGAGGGAAATGTGGATATTGCTCCTCTGCATTTAGTCAAAAGCTACCAGGCATGGTTACCTCAGTACTTACACAAAACTGCATGTCTCCAACAGCATGCAATAGTGTTGGATCCAGTTCCCATGTTAGTGATATATCTGGACCTGTAAGAATTAAGGGTTCAAAATTAAGAATCAATAAATTATTAAGAATTAATACAACTTCCATCCATATGAAGAGCTACACATTATTGTATTTTCCTTTTGTTTCAGGTTATTTTTAGCCTGTGTTATTTGAGATCACAATATTATACACATTCGATACCTGCAAAGGGTAACATGAGGTGAGTACGTTGAAAACTATGGAAAATAACATTTACATAAAATGAAAAGTGTTTCCGATGATAACAGAATTAGAGAAAAACATTTTGAATTACAGTTTCATCTTTTTGTTCAGTTTTCAGGTGGTTGTTATGTTTTATGTTACAATAACAATGAGATACTATCAGGTTTTAAAGTGTGAAGAAAAGGAGTTATGTGAACACAATGATAAATAACAAATTGGTAAACCGTATTCCAAAGAAGTTTAAATATAAAATATTTGGTTGGCTAGCATTAATAACAATTTGTATTCAGAAACTGCTGTTTCAGAAAAACAAGCAAATGTTTTACGTACCAAATCTCTAGTGATCTATCAGAATACGCTTTGATTCAATTAAGTATTAGGCTTTCAGCTTTTCTGTATCCCCTTAATTGTCTCTGGCCTCTCCACTTTTCTACAGTTATTTCTCTCTCTCCCCCTCCCATTTCCGGTAAACCCAGAAAAGTAGAAAAATTTGCAAGTAACTCTGTTATTTAAGTTACCTAAGACAGGAAGATACTGTGCAAAAATACAGAGAGCTCTAATCACTCAAGTATAAACAATATGACTGTAAATTACGTTTACTAGTAAAAAAAAAAATAAAAATCTAACAATGCACTTTTTTGGGAAGTAAACCATTGTTAAAACCTTCAAGTTTGTATGCTTCCAGAAGAGTTGATGGTGTCCTAGTAGGACAGTATGCAATGTCTACTTGACACTGTTAAAAAAAGAGTGANCTCTCTCCCCCTCCCATTTCCGGTAAACCCAGAAAAGTAGAAAAATTTGCAAGTAACTCTGTTATTTAAGTTACCTAAGACAGGAAGATACTGTGCAAAAATACAGAGAGCTCTAATCACTCAAGTATAAACAATATGACTGTAAATTACGTTTACTAGTAAAAAAAAAAAAACTAAAAAAAATCTAACAATGCACTTTTTTGGGAAGTAAACTATTGTTAAAGCCTTCAAGTTTGTATGCTTCCAGAAGAGTTGATGGTGTCCTAGTAGGACAGTATGCAATGTCTACTTGACACTGTTAAAAAAAGAGTGAAAAAACCCAAAGATTGGGTTGATAGGGTGAAAAAAATGAAATGGAAAGAGGTTAGGAAATAGAACATGATGTATTGCTGAATAGATTACCAGTCTGTACATTCCCTTAATGCTAGGTGACTGAGAAACAGTGCTGTCTATTGTAAACTATTTCCATGTTCCAGTTACTGCTTCGATGTGGGGTGGTGGGATGGTGGTTTGGGGTGGGGGTTTTTGTTGGGGTTTTTAATATATGGGTGGTTTGGATTTCTTTATTCAGTAGCACTTTAAGGTAAAATAAAACATAAACTTTTTATTAAGAGGAACTAGACAACACAAGACTTCCCTTAAATTTTGTTTCCCCAAAAAAGAGTGTTCCAGGGCCAAGGTCTTTCCTACCTGCTCTCTTTCTGGCCTCAATACTTATACATTCCTGGGAGTACAGATCAGCTTTAGGAGGGAAGGATGCTCTCACACAAGATCCTGTTAGTACAGATTCTCAGAGAACCTGAAGCACAGATCTGTTCAAACACCCCTGACAGCAGATCTCTCAGACAGTTATTCAAACCACTAGGATATAATATACATGCTCATTCCTTCATCTATGTTTAAGACTCTCTTTCTGTATCTCGGCTGGAAAAAGTTGCCCCCAATGTAGCCTCAGAATAAACTGTCTTCCAGGTTGATGGGGAGGGCTTGACACAGAGTCTTTAATGCCTTGCTCAGTCCTAGCAGTTCATACTGGCTCTTGTGAATACCTCATCCATCCATGGTCAGTAGTCTGGATGTGCTAGGGTGCCTGATTCACTGGTCTGATTTCCATTCTGGTTACTGGGTGACTAAGTTTTGGGCTCATAGTATACAGGATCCCTTACTGGATCATAGCCACGCTTCTGTACAAAGAAAAATAATAAACATAACTTCTACAGGTTCTCAGTCTACAGATAATGAATTACACCTTCCCCTTATACAGTTTGGCTTTCTCTTGCACTGGTAAGAGTTCATGAATAATGTGCAATTAAGCCTTCCTCTTGCCTACTTCTAAACAATAAATTAGCATGAGGTTTGGGGGTTTTTTCAACGTGAAAAATACCATGTGCAAGTTCTGTTAAAAACAGCAAGGTGCACTGACCTTTCTATTTGTGCAAAATCATAATGTTAAGTATTAGAGAAAATCAGAAACATCACACCTCCTACTGTCTCCAGTCCTCTGACATGCTCAGAGATCTGTGTCACATGAAGGACACATAATTAATCAACAACCACTTTCTGAGTACACTTTCGGCATGTTTGCCAATGGAAGTCTGCAACCTACTACTAAGCAATTTCTCATTGCAAGGTCAGGGATCAAATAACAGGCAGCTTAAATGATCCAGCAAGCAGATTAGATAAAAAGTGGAAGACTTGCCCCAAAAGGACATGCTACCTTTTCTCTCTGCGTCTCTAGCTTTGTCGGTAAAATATCTTCTTATTTCATGAAGAAAGGCTAATAAAGACAGTGTGATGAAAACTTTGGTGAGATAATCGTCTTTAGGGCAAGAGCTCTTTCTGAAAAAAAAACCCCACTATTTTATTTAAAGGAGATGTATTGGCTTTTTATATATCTGATGATTTGGTGACATTTTTCTTTCCTTTTAAACAGACATAATCTGTCTGCTATCAAAACATAGCCTTAGAAAATGAAAATTCTGTATCTAAATTATATCTGAATAAGAAAAGCTATTTATTGAGATTTAAATTGTGTTTAGTCTAACATCATGTCTTCAACAGCGGCTGGTTGATGGGACTTTTAGTGACCTTCCATGAGTTCCTTCATCAGTCGTTCCAGGTATGCCTTTCTCTCAGCTCAAAGTTGGTAGGAGGATGCATGCCATTCACCACAGCCCATGGCGAGCCAACACCAAAGCAGGGGAAAAATGTGAGAGGGAAGGAACAGAAGAGAGAAACTGCTACGTACTGACCATACCCTTCTCCATCCTGAGCCCTGTGACACTCAGGGTGAGTAGAGGAGTCTTGAGTGAAGGACTGATGTTGAGTCGGGGAGAGGGAGGAAGGAGAGATGCTGTTTTACTGTTTGTCTTTGTTTCTCACTACACAAATACATTTTTGTTGAATCTTGCCACTGTGTGTCTGGGCCTGTGGACAGTCAAAATAGCCATCTCAGGAAAGGAAGATCAAGATAGCCCTCAGCTCCCTGCGGGGCTGGTGCTCAGGATCTGCTCAGCTGGGAACAAAAGAGCATTGGAAAGGCAGGCTTCCCATAACAGAATCTGTGCTGAAGGATGGACTGCGTAATCCTGAGCCAAAACTTTTGACAATTTCTATGAGGTCTATATTTTCTGCACTCAGCTCACATATACAGTCAGTCATTGGCCTGGAGCAATGAAAGTCCTATGTACAAATGGAGAATCAATAGGAACAGTGCCTAGTAAAGGTTGCTTGGGGGAGTGTAAGGAAAAACGACAACAGAAAGTAATAGTATTCCCTTTCTGCAGTTAAGGGATTTCCTGAGTTAGAGGACAAGCCAGTAAAGCATCTGTCCTCCACAGCTTTGTCTAATTATTGTATCCAACTGCACGTTTGCCTCCTTGTCTTCCTGTGGCAACAAATTTCAGCAAAGTGATATCTTAAAAAAAGAAAAAAGAAGGAAAATATCAAAAATAAAATCTTGAATTTATTTTAATCTTCTGGCTGCTATTTTTATTGTTTGTTTCCTAGTTCTACTACAGAAAATAATAAATAACTGTTATCTGTACATTTTTTCTATAACATTTATGATTTTAGAAAAGTCATCTCTGTTCTAAACTAAAGAACCTGCTCAATTTAATCTCTGCTTAGACAAAAGCTATTCCATAGCTCTGACAATCCTTGCCATTGTTTTCTAAGCTTTTTCTAGTTTCACTATGGCTTTTTTGAGACAGGTTGCCAGAATCAAAAAAAAAAGTCCAGATTGGGCTATGGTGTTGATTTATACTGTAGCATAAGGATGCTTTTGTTTTGGTTATTATTATTTTCCCAGGATTTTGTAACATTCAAATTGTTTTTCTATAGCTGCTTAGTATTTAACTATTTTTAAAAAACTCTCTCTAGTGGCTCCACTGTCTTGTTCCTGGTTGATAAGACATAGTTGAAAGTGTATATTTAGTTAGATTTATTTTTCTCTTTCTGTGTTTCTTTCTGCTTATTCAGATTAGATTTCATCTGTTGTTTTGTTATCCAGTCACCCTATTACTATGCAATCCTGCTACATTTCTACTTGGTCAGCTTTGACTGTCCTCAACAGTTTTATGTGATTGACAGGTTCTATCACCTGAGTATTCTCCCACTTTTTGTGTCTGTCCGGAATGTATTGAACACAACACATGACTGAGGGGCCAACTAGCAGCCTTCCCTTGCTGTGAAAGCTGATTATGTATTTACACCAAGTGTTTCCAAGTTCCTAAGTGGTTAGATACCTGTCTGATAGAGGTCCGAGCCATGTGATGTCTTTCAGCTTTCCCATCATCAGCCTCCTAAAAACTTTGGAGGTTTCTCACATTTTGTCTGGCAACAGGGACAATCTCAGGAGCATTTTATTTGTCCTTAATCATGTGAATAACATTTTTAAGATGAACACTGCCTTCACTGACAGATCTCAAGAAGGAAATCCTAGAAGGTATTCTGGTGACATGAGAAGCAATCCTCTTGTGTAGTTTGCCAGAAGTCTAAAGAAGAGAATAAATCTACAAATTTTAATGCACATATATGCACATGTCTGTTTATTTTTAGTTGTTTGGGTTTTTCTCTTCAAAACATATATCTTATCCTTTTAAGGCAGGAAGTTAATTGACTGGGGTGACTGTGTCCCCACATCCCGGAATGATAGAGTCCACAGTCTTCTGCTTACGTGTCTCCAATGGAAAAGCAATGTATCTTAAGGTCTTCACTGGGGACAGCTTTAATTCTCCAGCACAGGCAGTATATTAGAAACAGGAGAAAAGGGGATTCGATGGTGGCTGGACTACATCTAAGCGAGTTACAGTCACTTTTTTCAAGATACTGTGGCCTTAGTATACAGAGTCTCTAATTTGTGGAAGCTGGCGTAAGTAAGAATCTATCCCGGGACTTGTGGCATTCACCCCTCACAGAATTGGGCCTGTAGTATTAGCGAAAGATTTATTTTTCAACATTTAAAATTAAAGGACCTGTCTTCCCAGAAAATTATGAGAGTAAACTATATTCTTCCCGGAATATACACATTGTAGAGACAGCCTTTCCTGAAAGGAAATATTCTACAATAATTATTACCAAAAGCATAATTCTGTGCTTTCTTGGAACAAGAGAGTGCTGGAAAGAAACTAAGTCATGTATATAGATACTTCAAATGCACAGCAAGGCTGAATTTTTTGTTTATTTTAAATACATATATTTTTATTAATGCTGGGCACTAACTTGTGAGAAGTAAGAGCCTTCACTGCCTTTTATAAATTAATGAAATCTGGGGCTGCTCAGCAATTTGCAAACTTGGATTCCAGTTATACAGGGTATTACATAGCCAGCTTCTGAGCTGAAAAGACTTGTTTAGCTGAAAGACTGAGCTGAAAGAAAAGACTTGTTTAGAGTATGCCAAAGAGGTAAAATGAGGAGAGGCTTTGGGGAAGAGATTACGGATGGGTATAATTAGGTGAAATATCAGGAAAACACTTTCTAATCGTGAGGATTATTAACCTACAGAACAGTGTCTCAAGGGAACCATTTAAGAGGCAAAGGAATCTACTAGCTGAAATGCAAGTCTTAGTCTTTGCCTTCCATATGATTCCGTATGATTCATATTCCTTACTTTTTCATAATGTGTTCTTTGCAGAAATTATGTTTTCTATTTAAAATATATATTCTATATATATTATATTATATATATTTTATATTATATATTATATTTAAAATATATATTTTATATTTATAATATATATGTTTTATATCATCTTTAGTCTGTCCTCATCACTTACCCTCCATTCCTTCAACAAACATAGCAGCTACAATATTTAATTTACTCTGTGTGTCTGGGACAAGGTCAGTGCTGCTTCAACTTGATGGTGTAAACCTTTTCTCACCTAACATATCCTACTTTTAGGCCTAGCCCAACCACTCCATGTTGAAATCAGCAGTGTGTATGGAACTAACAACTTGCATGGTAGTGACTGTAAAGAGCGCTGGGGTCTAATATTACATTTCATACTGATAAATTAAGGAATTTGGGAGCTCAGAAGTGCAGTCAGCCACACTGTTGCGCTGCTAGAATGGTTCTGGTAATAGTTTTGTTCTGTGACAGCTAGCATCCTCCAACACAACTTCTGGGCCTAGTTTGAGAGTTAGCAAGCTCCCAATAGGTGAGGGACTGAGTTTTAAAGAGTGATGGAGTTTAATAACATAGCTATGGCTGTTCCATGCCAGGTGACCTCAGAGTCAGAGAATGATGCTGATACTTCCAATTTATTGAGGTAGACTTTAATTTTGAAAATTTTTATAATCAGTTAGATTCCACAGCTTCTTAGTATACAGAAATGTTTATTTGCTGTCTATTGTCTCAAAGATATTTTGTTTTCTTGACTAGTGAAGGTAGTACTTGAGAAAAAGATTACTCCACTAAAATTCTCTCCCCTTTTTCAGTACTAACTAAATTTCCAGGGTGGAATTTTTGTAATGCTTATCTGTTTTCTCATAACCCATTTGAAGAGTTTCAAAACTAAGTTTGTGTGTAAGACCAGACCATAAGATTGTACATTAATGCACTAACAAACCTCAAATCAAGTACATATTATAAAACATGTGATGAATCAGACTGTATTACCTTCAAAAGAAATACAGCCACTTTCCTTTTTCCTTTTCCTCAGCTATTTCAATTACATGCTTTTATTTTCAACATGATTTCTTTAAAATTTTTAGCTAGTTTTCCTTCTTTGGATAGTTCAATGCTCAATGACAATTACCAGCATTGCATTATTGTCAATACATCCTGACAATTGTCAGTGCATACAAAGATTGTCAAAAAGACACGTTAATGTTGATTCATCTTGGAGTGGGATTTCACAAGAAAGACTTTATTCTTTTTTTTTTCCACCCTCTGTATCGTTCTAAGTCTTGTCACTCTCCCTTCGTCTACAAAGGTAAAACCACTCTTATGTTGTTTTCCCTCCCCTTTCCTTTCCCTCTATGTGTTTTGTTTGCTGTTTTCTCTTTACCATCACCCGCATCCTGAAGACCTGGAAGTAAAAGTAATTTCTCATATGGTAGGATTTCTATTCTTTACATTTAAAGTTTTAAATTTAAGACATCTAATGTGGAGATCACCTAATAAAATGCAGCTACATACAGGGCAAACTAGTTTTCAAGACTCCGTTTATATAATTCATGATTAATTTTGTTTTAGAGAAGGTATGTATCTGAAGCAAGTCAGATGAATTGGGTCCAAAACGTGCTTATTTCTCCCTTCATTATGGATGTCTGCAGCTGGACTTATATGATTCTTCTCCTTTACACAACTCATTCAAACATTTGTTTTCTGTGGTAAGACAATATCTGAGTGAAGCATTCTTGTCTGGCTTTGACACTTATCAGGATGGGATAAGTTGCCATGTTGAGATCCTTTTTCCTCTCAGCTGACTGTCAATGAAGCCCAGACAATTAGCCAAGAAGATTAAATTTAGTAGAGATCCTGCTTAACGTACCTGAGATTCTCAATCTTGTGTCCAGGATGCGGTGTTCACTTGTTCCATGTTAAGAGAGAAGAGACTCCACAGAGGAGTCTTAGTCCTTCTGTTTTTGCACAGACTATTGCTCTGAGCACATGCACTTAAACTAGTTGCAGTGGCTTAACAGCTTGTTGTGATAATCCATCCAACCATTGTCAGCAATGAGGTCCTCTTGAACAGTGACCTGCTTCAAGCCCACCAGCTGTGCAACAAAAACTGTTAAATCTTGAGTTACGTTTGTTGTATTAATGAGCTTTGTCTCAATGGCTAATTACCACTGTGTTTAAACACTCTGCTCTATTTGAAGGCTGTTTCTTGTCTACCTTCCTTTCACTTTTGTATATAGCTTGAACACCAGATTGAAAATGTCTCTGAGATACACATGATCTCATTAAATCTTTCACAATAGCATGCATTTTGCAATCCTTCCTTCCCTACTATTTGTCTCATCTCCGGTGCACGTTCCCTCCAATACATTAACACATTCTTGAGGGGTAGGTACTCAATCTGAACTCAGTGTTGCAGTAATAGTTGTACCAGAGGTAATATGATCTCCTTACACCTACTTATTATTTCCCTGCTCATAAATCCCAGAATCATTTTAGGTCTTTTTAGTCACAGAATAACATCACTAGCTTAATGGGAGTATTTTCTTTCTTATCATGATCCTTTCTTAGATAACAGCGACTGAAATTTTTGAGAAGTTGGCAGTCTGGTGAAGTTCCCACTGATTGGAAAAGGGGAAACATAACCCTCCTTTTTATAAAGGGAAAAAAAGAAGACCTGGGGAACTACAGAACAGTCTGTCTCACTTCTGTGTCTGGCAAGATCATGGAGCACTGGAAACTATGCTAAAGCACACGGCAAATAAGGAGGTGATTGGTGACAGCCAACACGGCTTCACGTCTCATTGGCCAAATAACCTTAAACACTGGAGTCCTGATTTTCTCAGGATGATGGCTCTTCCCTTTTTATTTCTTGTCATATTAAACAATTATTCTCCAAAACGCCCCATCTGCAAATATCAAGTTACACACGCATCAATTCAGCAATTCTGGTTTTGTTTGTTTCTTTGCTTTAAATAAAAATGGACCTTACATCATTTCCCAAATTGGTTGTTTGATAAATTCTCTGGGGTTTATGACAATTTTCTCAAGAAATGCATGTTCAACTTTAGAATGCTCTTGAATGCCTAGTATTGAAAACCACAGCTTCTCAGAGGAGAAACATTTTTCATACCTAGACTGGGAACGACCCACTGTAGGAGCAGATCAGGTTCAAGACCATCTAGGGAACCTGAAGGTTTATGAGTCCATGGTACCTGATGACATGCATCCATGGATCCTGAGGAAACTGGTGAATGAAGTTGCTAAGCCACTATCCATCATTTTTGAGAACCTGTGGCAGTATAGTGAAGTTCCCACTGACTGGAAAAGGGGAAACATAACCCCCATTTTTGAAAAGAGAAAAAAGGAAGACTCGGGGAACTATGGGCCAGTTAACCTCACCTCTGTGCCTGGCAAAATCATGGAGCAGATCCTCCTGGAAACCATGTTAAGTCACATAGAAAATAAGCTTCACATGGCTTCACTAAGGGGAAATCATTCCTGACAAATCTGATGGCATTCTACGATGGGGTTACAGTGTTGATGGACAAGGTAAGAGCAATTGACATCATCTACCTGGACTTGTGCAANGGAAACATAACCCCCATTTTTGAAAAGAGAAAAAAGGAAGACTCGGGGAACTACGGGCCAGTCAACCTCACCTCTGTGCCTGGCAAAATCATGGAGCAGATCCTCCTGGAAACCATGTTAAGTCACATAGAAAATAAGCTTCACATGGCTTCACTAAGGGGAAATCATTCCTGACAAATCTGATGGCATTCTACGATGGGGTTACAGTGTTGATGGACAAGGTAAGAGCAATTGACATCATCTACCTGGACTTGTGCAAAGCATTTGACACTGTCCTGCATGACATCCTTGTCTCTAAACTGGAGAGACATGAACTTGATGGATGGACCATTCACCGGATAAGGAACTGTCTAGATGGTTGCACTGAAAGACTTGCAGTCAACGGCTTGATGTCCAAGTGGAGACCAGTGATGAGTGGCATTCCTCAGGGGTCGGTATTG